>JAVSBS010008675.1:0-37966 GCA_033124195.1 Coracias cyanogaster
TTTTATGTATGAGAGCACAAGAAGGGCATGGAGGGTGAGATGATGCTATTCTTTGCCTTAACTCTTTGATGTCCAGTGTTCCTTATCTTGGCCTGAATTATGAAAGTGAATGATCTAAAGAGACTAATTAATTACTTTACCGCAAAGGAAGCTGAGGGAAGTAGATTACAATTTTGATCTCTGTACAAAAAGGTTTGTGTGCTCGTTGAATTAATCCCTTGAGTACCTTATGGTTTGCAGTATGTCCAACAAAAGGGCACTTGTTTCCTTATGAAAACACGCTGCGCATACCAACCTTTCCCTGCCAGAACTGGAAGGCTATTCAAGTTGCTGATCAGCATTTCCCACTAGCGTTAGCATTTAATCACCTATTAGTTACTAAATACTATAATGTGGTCTGTGTTTTTCTTTTAAAATTCGGCAAAAATGAATTGTTGTAACTTGTAAATCACCCAGATCAAAATACAGTGAAATAATTTGCACCATGGTAAAGAAAGCTTATCTTCACTCTTCACATGTAGATGTACAGTAGATTGTCCCCTAAAGAAAATTTGAAAAACCAAATTGTAGCCTCCCTGATCTCTGAATGATAACAAAAGTATAGAATATATATCAGCAGAGGATGTACTGATGTGTATTGCTGAAAAACACAGATTACTGTGGGTGAGAAGTGAAGATGGGTTGTATATGACTTCTCACCTTTTCTCCTTGGCTCGTCCCAATTGTGGTGCTGGTCCCTTCTCTTCCTCTCCCCTTTCCTTCTTCTTCTTCTTTTTTTTTTTTTTTTTTTTTTTTAAATACTCAACTCATCCCTACTGCACAGTGTGCAGGTCCCTCCCTGTGATATGGGCCTTGGCTGGCTCTGAACCCCTACATGTGCTGTTCTGCACTCTCTTCCTGCTGTGGAAGGTTAGTCTGCTTCTCTCTGCTTTCCCTAGCAATGGATTTTCCACAAAATGATTGGAAATCTAGTCTCTTTGAGTCTGCTGAATTCAAATGTACTGGCTAGTTTCAATCAGGGGTTACTGTGAGCACATGGGATGTACAGATGGACGTCACAAGCACACCACAGTTGTCTAAGCCTCCTTTTCTTAGGCAGTGTATATGGGTGCTTGATAGGCCTTGAACTCCCAAAAAATGTATTTTAGGTATTGAATACTCACCAGTTGCTTTCTTGAGGGTTTCATATCCTTCAATATTTGTATTTCATCTCTTTTCACTTTGTGTTGTCTTCTTACCATTAGCCTCCAGTGTGTGAGCATAGTTACTGCAAACTACTGTCTCATTCCTGATGACGTAACACCTTGTATGTCCATGAGCACTGTATTAATGCAGAAACACATCCCTAGTTGTCATGCTTTTACAGAAGCAAATAAATGCCCCTTTTTTTCCTACTCCTTGTTGTGAATCACATCTTTTATCAACAATGGTGTTCACATTTTATTATAATGCCACGTGAGATCCTCATTGCATCTCTCAGTTTTCCCCTAAAAGCTTGCATTGTGAAAGTTGCTTCAGACTCTTGCATCCTTGTGCTTTGGTTTGCTAGAGGCTGTATGCCTTCAGACTTACATCTCTTCTCTGTAGTAGAACGTGAAGTCTCTTTATGCACTTTTATATTTTCATTATCCTCCTTCAGCTGTTTGGGAGATCTGGAAGAATTAAAATGAGAGGTGTTATTTCTTTGGAAGGTACTAACAGTGTTTTGTTTATTCTGGAGAGAGTATTGTTGGTTATTGAATCTGGTAGCTCTGCCAGCACTGGATGTCTGAGATACTTTTCTTCTTACTTCTCTGTAAGGCTTTTCTAGTTCTTGCGGGTTTTTTGTTGTTGTTTATTTGTTTTTTTTTCTTTTTTTCTTTTTGGTAAAAATATTTACAAATCAGATGAGGAGTTATTCTCTAGCTCTTACCCTGTGTCCAAGGAGAGATGCCATCATATTAACTCTAAGGCTTTGCAACCTCATCCAGAAGTTTGAGATCTGAGAGTGTTTGGGAGAAACCAGGAAACATCTGAAATGTTGTGTGGCTTTTCTGTAAAAAGCTTTGCCAATGAGTCTCTTAAAAGAAAAGCTGGGGGGGGGTGGGAGGAGTAATTGAGTTTCATCTTAGAGTACTACACAAAACTTTGTCATTTTTGGCATCCCATCTACAGTAATATCCTCCTGTGTTAAAGACAGCTAACTGAAATCTGTAAGTTAAATAATTGTTAAGATCCACAGGAGGTAATAGTCTCAATTTGGATGAGAACAGGAGTTCTTGACTTTGTGTTCTGCCCCAACAAGTAAAGCTATCTATCTACAAACCACTCTAGTTCAACATAGTTAGTATTGAACGATAGTGTGATGGTCTTCATAGTCGCTCTAGAAATGCACCTAACTCCATCTCCATCCCTTGCATAATATAAAGTGTTGCCTATAAAGTAGATGGAAACATTAACAGGCAAATATTTTTAAAAATTATAAAAAAAAACTATAACAAAAAAAATATATATGGGATTTGAAGCTTGTCTCTTTAAGTGAAGCTGGTACATCTGGGCCCCCCATGACTAGAAATACCTAACACTTCTCCTGCTGGCTTTCTCACTTCTTTCTGACGCTGTTAGCAAAGTGAAGGAAGTATTTGGTAATGTGTAGGAGCTGGGATACTCTGTTTTCTGTGTCTTGCTATATATGTGCCTGGAGTTACCCTAAAACAAATATTAAGCTTACAGAGCAAAGAGCATATCAACTCCGTAGCATTTACTTCAGTTGAAGAGGAAGTACTTTGATAAATTTGATTTTGAAACAATCAGTGGCTGACATAAGAAGATGCTTTCCATAAACCGTTCAATCATAAACCGTTTGTTTTTTCTTGGAATTGGAGTAAAATAATTTCAGTTACAGGTAGCTGTTCTTGTTTTGTATTTGGGGACTGTTTGTGTTTGGAGTTATATGTAAAGCAAAAAAACCCCAAACCAACATTTTTCTTATTAAAACACAGACTGAAGAAAGTTAAAATTACATAATTTATTTACGCTGTGCCCCACGTTCTGTATCTTTCTTTGGCCTCCAGAGTACTCGCAACACTGATCTTACTTGTCGTGACTTGAAGAGAATGTTGACAGGAACAGGATGGCCTCAGCCTACTAAGAAACCAGCTTATTTCAGAGATGGACAGAAAGGTTACCCTACTGAACTACCTTCACTAGCATCTTCAGTACTCCGGTTTGCTTCAGAAATCTACAGTTATAAATGGAGGGAAAAGGAATGCAGGCAAAAGTCTGTCCTGGAGTTAAGGAAACTTATGCTTTCTAAGGAGGAAATCTTGGGACATTCCTCTCCCCCCAGCCTCCAGACACTGCATAGACCTGGTGTTCAAAATATCAGTGTAGATACCAAAAATACAGACACAATAATTAAGGTTCAAATGAAATTCTTAATTTTAATTGTGCAACAATTGTTATGATGCAAGGGTTTTGTTGGTTTTGTAAGGGTTTGATGTTGTTTTTTACATCTGATGCAGCATTTTTCATCATTCTAAGTGCAGTTTTGTTCACATTTATTTTAGTAGTGGTGTTCGCTTAGTTTTGCATTGTGATCGTATTTGTCAATTTTCTTTTGTTGTGGGCTGAATAGAAGAAAAGCATTTGTGAATACTCTAAAATGTGTCACTGCTACTTGTTAAACCAAAACTAAGGGCCTTTTTTATCTTTATCCTTTTTTTGAGAATAAAGACCAGTTTCTTCATGATGAAGTTTCATCTTCAGTGTCACAACTTGCAACAAAGGTAAATACCTGTTCTTTGGAAGTGTAACTTTTATATATAAATTTCAGTTAATGTGTTTTAGGAAGTTACTTGTTTTTCATGCACAGCCTGATTAAGGAGAATATTTATGTACTTCACTGGTGATTATATAATTACTTACGATTCGTGGTCATGGGGTTCTCATTGAAGTAATATTAGCAGTGCAGATACAGTGTTAGTTAGAAAGCTGCCTTATTTACTTTCATTAATGGGGAGGGGAAGGTATCTTAATTTTTTTTTCTTCCACATGATAGATATTAAAGCACAAAATGCAAATGAAGTCACAGGAATAACTAAAGAGAAGTCTAAGTAGGCACTAAATTCTAGCTGTAACTGGCGATGAAAACCTGAAAAGTAGAAGGGATTTGGGTTATTTATTCCTTTCTGCGTAGCTCAGCTGGCTCTCTGACCACAAGAGGTTAAGGACTACCTCATATAGGTAGACATACCAGTAGACATACAATTTTTTTTTTTTTTTAATTTTTGTGTAAGTGAAAATACATTGCTTAAGTGAGATGCCATGTAAGCTTGTACTTCAAAAGGAACATCTATGCAGTATCCTTTCAGTAGTTTTGGGGACTGTTAGAACAATGTACTATAGAATAACAGCCTTTCTCAGAAATAAATAAAAACAACAACATAAAATCCCCCAAACCAAACACTTGTGAGAAAATAAATTTCTGCCACATATAAATGTTAAGCTTTTTGAAATAGAGAATATATTCTTATGGGGAAAAAATGTTGTGTTGTAGTATTAATCTTAAATTTCTGGGATTTTTAAATTGCTTTGGAGCCTTGTTTTGTTTAAAATAAATTAGAGGGAGAAACTGAATATGTGAATTAAGCAGTAGGGACATTTTACAAAAGAAACTGTTACTGTGTCAGTGGATAAAGTGGGGTCTATTTAAGAGCGCGTCTTTCATGAGTTGGCATGTGAAAAGATATTGTGAATGTCACTGTTTCTAAATATACATAATTTCATTAATGAGAAGCAGTAACAAGTATAGGAGTGTGATTGGCATATGCAAATATTTTCTTACTGTATTAAATATTTATTCCTCTTGATTAGTCATTGAAGAAAAAATAGAACTAGAATATGTGCAGTATATTCTATTTAAAAAAAAATGTAACTAACAGCAAGGGTCTGGAATAAATATAAAAATGCAGGAAAATAGAATACAAATTCTTCTTTTGTACTTTTGTCAGGTGCTGGTCAATGCTTTATGCTTGGAAGACAGAAGTCTGCCTTTTTGTGGGTTTTTCAGAACACGCTATTTTTCAGATTGTCCTTGGAAAAAAAAAAACCAACTGAAAAACCTTCTTAGTCTATCACTTAATTTTGGTATGAGAAATGGCCTCTTGATCTCTTCTGTATTTCTTTCTGGTATCACAGTGCTCACTGATTCTAGTTTATCCTGGAAGATGGTCCGAATTTTTTCCTTCTTTCTTAATGTATTCAGCTGATTTCATCTGGGAGACGTGAAGAGCCTCTTTCATTGCTGTAAAGGTTAGGCACAAGTTCGCAAGCTAGAAAGATTGTTCCTGCTTGTATTTATGAAGGATCTGATCTTACAACTTCAAAGCACAACTATTGATTTTAATTTTTTTTATAAAAGATGAAAAGGAGATGGAGCAAAATTTTGGGACAATGCAGAGAATAGTCCTTGGCTGACACAGAAATACTGATATTGAGATAAAACAATATAGCAAAATATGCTCTAAATTCTATATTCAGATATACCCAAAACAGGAATTACAAACTGATCCAGCTTTTCGTAAAATTCTGAATAGAAATTTGACAATAAGTTATACAGAGATAAATGAACCTCTCCATAATTCCTGCTTTAATTTAACAGTGAATATCTGTAATAGAAATTTGCCTTATGCTTTGTTTCTCCCAATATTACCTGGATTATAAATAAGAACTTCAGTCTGTCCACCTACCAGCAGTTTTGTGGATCTTCACGTTCCGCTGGTGACAGAAAATGCCCAATGACTTCTCCGGTTTAAATTAGTTCCCCTTTCTGAAAGATCTGATGATACTGGTCTTTTACAAGAAGATACAGGAGATGACAGGATTGCATTTTTCATAGATCTATAAATAGTACAGCCAGGAAGGGCCATTTTAATAACCTGCTTTGACTTCTTACATATTGCAGGCCACAGATTTCATCTGACTACACCTTTATTTTAGACCAATGATTTCTGACTGAAATAGAACGTCCTTTTCTCTTTTCTTGAAATGCATCAGTTGTGATTTAAAGTCTCTGCAGCAGTAAATATAAATGTTACCATTGTGAATTCTAGCTCAATTATATTTGCCATTATTTTCCAACAGTGGTAATATTCTAAGGCAATAGAGATTTCCCTTTGTTTCATGTTCTAGTTGGCCTGTGTTGACTTCAGCCTTTAGCTCTTGCATTTCTGGTGTATGTCCGTCTGCTGGATGAAACAGCCTGTAGTGCCACATATCTTTCATATAAGCTGTTACTGACTGATTAGCTTTGTGAGTGACTAATCTGTCACTGGTGCTTCTGAATGTCTTTAACTCTGCTGTGCAGCATCCTGAATTCTTTCTGTAATTTGGTAGATCTGTTATATATACAGAGAAGGGAAACATTCTCTTGGCATGCACCTCTAATTCTTTAGAGGTATTGATTATAACCCTGCCAGCGAAAAAATATTTTGTGTTTATGAAAGCTGGTGTGCAATTTGATGGCAATATACAACATCAGCTGCTCCCTCTACATTCTGTTCAGAAAGCTGGAGTCTAGGTGTGATGAAGCTGAGGGGCTTAAGCAAGCCACACAAATTGTTTTTATTGTCCCTTCATCCCTGCAGCTTTCTCAGCATTGAGCAGGGTGCAGCATGTCGTCGTCATCCTGGCTGTCCCACTTCTGTGGCTAAAGAGTGTGTAAAGAGAGCAAAACTATGTCTGTATAACTAGTCTATGTAACCATAGCGCTACATGATAGAGAATATTGCCCTTGATTTGGTAAGAGGGTGAGTGAAAGTTGTACTGCTTATCTAGGTGTTACTCATGGGATTTGGGATTTGATAGTGCTTGAAAAGAAAAATTATGCAGAAATGTTCTTGGTATGACTCAGAGCAATACCCCTCTGTATTTTAAATACAACAGCCCCTTTATCTTACCATATCCCAGAACTGCTATTACAGACCAATGTCATGCTTTTTATACTTTAGTTTTTTTCAGCAAAATGCAATAGCTGCTTCAAAGGCTATCTACTCTTCGGAAAGAAGCTATTTATCAAAAAATTATCAGCCTAGGTAAAAAGGGAAATAGTTTGCACTTCACTAGTGCTAAAGGGCTGATCTAATAAAACCTCTTGTAAGTCACCTCTGTTGCATTATACAGCTACTAAGAAGGCAGTGGTCATGACTGCAAATAAATAATTAAGATATTTCATGCTTCTTGCAGCAAAATAAATGTTCTGTGGCTTCATGTATAAGACTTTACATCTGTATATAAACCACATGACAACACTGAAATGATTTTGTTTGGAATTTTATGCATCACTGCCTTTTTAAAAAGAATAAATTGTGTACTAGATTGAAGTATTTTACACATGGGATCTGCTCCTGTAATCAGCTTTACTAAAGTTCTGCTAGGGGCCAAGCATCAATATTAGCTTGATTTCAGAATCAGTGATGTGACACTTAGACTGCTAAGCTATAAGTTGATATTATGTTCAGCATTGTCCAAACAATATAATTAATATGTAAAGAAGCCAGACATAACGCTGAAAAAACTATTTCTCGTTTCTATAAACATGAAAGTATACCTTTAGGTAAGGTTGGTATTTCTCAACAAAAGGAAATACTGTAAGCTTAAGCTGCATAGGTCTTTTGCTTTCTTCAAGCACAAGTTTTCTGTGGCCAGGCAGTGACTCTCACCTGGTAGGACCATGGTTAGCCTTTCTCTGTGCCGTTGGAGAAGGACCAAGACAATTAGGACAAGAGAAAATGCCCACAAGTTGCATTGAGGGAAGCTTTGACTGGATATTAGGAAGAATTTCTTTACTGAAAGGGCTATCAGATATTGGAATGGGTTGCCCAGGGCAGTGGTGGAGTCCCCATCCCTGGGGGTATTTAAGAATCAGGTAGATGTAGTGCTTAGGGATATGGTTTAGTCGAGGACTTGTCAGTGTTAGGTTAATGATTGGATTTGATGAACTTAAAGGTCTTTTCCAATCTAGGAAATTCCATGATTCTATGATTGCTGTGGCTTCTTCAGTATGTGGCAAGGGAGGAGTGGGATTTGCCAGCCATGTCTCATCGGTCATCGCTTTGCTTGTGAGCTTCATCAGCATTTGCATGGTGCTTACCAGGAACCCTTGCTTTTGGGCAGTGGTGTACTGCAGCGTTCAGACCAGCCCAATGTTTTGGGTTTTATTAGGGAATTTTTCTCTCAGCTGTAAGCTGACTGAAGTACATGGTGGTTGATTGTTTTTTTTTCTTAATATTTTTTTCTCACAGTCTATTGCTCATGTTAGCAGCTGGTTATCTGCTTTCCTTCTTTATATTTAGAAATATAAAATGTTATCAATACTGCTTTTATGCCTTGAAAATATTTTGAAGTACAATGATTTTGACAGCTTACTATATTAGAGACCTTTGTCCCATTGCATCGAAAGGAAAGTGCAGATAGAAAATCTTTATTCAAACCACTACTGACTTGAAAAGCTAGGCTTATGGTGTGCCTAGCAAACTGAAACTAGTTATTACAGGACATGTGAAGGAATTTTGTTTAAAAACCTTAGAGTTGGCACAGGCCATGTCTTATAAATTCTTCTTTCTTGCTCCGTTGTTTTTATTTCCTTTCCACATATTTGTACTTTTCTGATTGGAGTTGCAGACCTCTATTAATGAGTGTGCAATTACTATTTGGCATTAAGTCAAATGTAAATAATTTGCAGTGGATGTGGTAGTGAATACTTTTAAATTAGTGTATACAGCTTCAAAGATAGTAGGGTAGCAGGTATTGAATTCCTGTTCAGCTAGACTCCTGGTGAGAAAATTTAGCTGTGACTTGGTCAGCTTGTTCAGCATTGCCTCTGGACTCAGATCTGGTATATTGATTTATTAAAAAAACATGAAACAAAACAGAAAAACTCAACTGCTGCTTTTTTCTTACTCAGTGATACTTATTCTTGATGATTCTTTCATCTTTCCATGCTATAGTGAAAGAAACTAGCATTTCTGAGTGTGTATTTATATTCATTATCATTATTGTAAGATTTTAAAGAGTAGGATGGTCAGATTTCCCAGTGGAGTAAGGCCACCAGAGGCATGTGTTAAAGCCTGAAGTATAGAACATAATCACAAAGGATGTAGAAAATGGGGTAAATAGTGAGATTATGGTGTGCTGAAGATACTAAGCACTTACAGAAAGCTTTTATGGTAATAGATTATTGAATTTTATCTGCATTTTTATCACTCTGTATATTATAATGTGAAGTAATATATATGAACAGAGGAAAAATGTTCTATTTCTACATTAAATGAATTTCTATATGTAATGAATCTTGAGCTGTCTATCGTCACTCAGAAAAATAGTTGTGTTTAAAATGTCAGCGTAGTGGTTGAAAGAGCAAATAATATGTTAGCATGGGAGTGGAGAACAAAGTAGAAATCATTTTTAGCTACTGTACAGATTCACAGTTCACTTTTATCTTTAACACAGTATGCTCTCTGTGGTGCATCTCAGAAGGGGCATAGGAAAACATGTTAATTCCATGTGAGAAAACGAATTGAAGGATTTCTTGGGTTGGAAAAGGGACAGTGGAGAGAAGGGAGGGAAACAACGCAAATCATTACGTTTTGAGCAGGATAAAACATGTGAACTATTCATCATCTCATCCAATACCAGCCTTAAGGAAGTCAGATGAAATTGCCAAGAAGCAGACTAAGAACAAAACGGGTTGAGGTGTCTCTTCATCTATGTATGGAAATAATTAATGCAGGATGTTCTAGGTGCTCCAAGTTTACTTGGGCAAACTTCTAGGAGAAACATAACCCAAAACCAATGCAAAGGCACAACCTCTGACTGAATTTGTGTTGGAGCTGGGTCATTGAAGGTGGTGTAATGGTGTGGAGAGTATCTGTAGGGATTTGAATTCTTTCCTGGTATCACTGTAGGCTACTGTCAGGGGCAGAGTGCTGGGCTACAGTGGCATTTTGGTCTGACCTTTTGCAGCTGTCATATGCATTTTATTTAGTTTCTGCCTAGTTCAGTGTTGTTCTCCTTTCCCATGTATCATTACAGACCAAGAATAAGAGCAAGACAGGCTAGCAAATATGCTTATTTAAATTCATAATTTATGCCTTAATTTCTATTTATCTAGAACAATTTTCCCACTGCTGCTGTGGTCTAATTTCAGACGTAAGATGTAAAGCAATGGCAGAAGAAATCACAAACCAACCAAAATACTCTTAAAAAAAACCCCTTTATATTGCCTTGGATCAGTTTCATTTGTAAGATAATTTAAGTTGTATATAGTATTTGCTTGCTACTGAACCAGAACAATTAGAATTGTGGTTATTGTCTATGGGAAGAAAGCAAATCAACATGCAGAATAATCAGACTTCTGATTTTTTATGAGGAAAAATATTGTGACAAATATGAAAGAGACCTAACTCTCCCCCACCCCCAGTTTTCATTCTATCCAGAAAATCTATTGGTATGTTGATGATGTGTGTTCTGTTGCATTTGTTTCTAGTTTATTACAGCTCTGCTTTTTTGTTTTTTTTGTTTTTTTTGTCTTGTAGGTTAACAGAACCTTCTGGATATTTAACAGATGGACCAATAAATTATAAATATAAAACTAAATGTACATGGTTAATTGAAGGATTGTAAGTATTTATATTCATAGCTTAAGTCTTTGGACAGTTTGGTACTGTGTATTCTAGAGATCTAAGGAACTCCTCATGTAGAAACCATCTGGATACAATCTAAACAGTTTTGTGGAGTTTTTTCGTGTTTGTTTTACTTTTGTTTAAATGTTACAAAGATTTAAAAAAAAAAAAAAGTTGAAGTAGGATTTCCAGGATTGCTCACTTGGCCAAGTGCCATTTTCATTCAAATTGCTGGCAAAAGTTAGGCTGACATTGGAATTTGGCCAGTGCTGCGAGCTCTCAAAACCCTGTGATAAATTTGTTGCCTGTTTGAATACCTTTATATATACAGAATTTTTTTTATTTCACTCATTATCTTACTCTCCAGTGATAAATCAAGAATGGCTGCAAGTATAGAATACTTCCAGTCTAATGATAATTATTCAGTTACATGTTGCTCAAAAGTTAGTGGTATTTTGGTATTTAGTTAGTGGTATTAAAGGATTTTCTTTTGCATTCTAGTTTTCCTTATGTATTTAATCTTAAAATCATATCGTGCCCACAGTTTAGATGTTTCCTGTTGCTGATTTTTCAGTTCATGTGGCACAGAAACACACAGACATGCACAAAGAAATAATGAGATGTGCACTAGTATGGCTGACACTTAAAGGCACAAATTTGTTACATTTCTGTGGGACATTTTTCCACTAGGTTATGAGTCAGGGTTTTGCTGCAGAATTTAGCTAGGTCAGAGTTCTACTAATGTTCTAGAAGAACATTGCCTGCTTCTGTATTTCTATGTTGTTATAATCTCAATCAATTCAATGTCTGCTCTGTCATTGCAGTTCAGTAGTGATCTATCTGATCTAATTTTGGTCTGCTTGTATGTAGGTAGTAATTTAAACACACAGCAATGAATTTATGGGTAGTTTGAAAAATCGTTGCAGTAGATGCTTCAATATCTAGGTAAATAGGCTATAGCTGAGCATCTTTCTGACATAACTTCACTCTTCTTTTATACCCAAGCAAGCTCAGGAGTAGTTGCACTGCACTACGCTGAAGTGGAAACATGCCCCAGGACTGTATGCAAACGCTGCTTTGAAGTTGGCCCTCGCTCTGTTCCTCCTCTTTGCAGGAGATGGTAGAATGGGTAGCTGGAGGAAACAATATGCTGCACAGTATGCGGAAGAGTAACACAACCCAGTAACATAGTGCAATATGTCAACACACAAGGAAATCACATATGTATAAAATACTCTCAGTTAAAGAATGAACAAAGCTCTCTCCAAACGATCGCTCACAAAAAAAGCAGCATATGTTTTCCAAACTGGCAAACTGCACTCCAGCCTGTCAGTAGGGGGGAAAAAATAAAATGCAATAGAAGAAAATAATCAGTATGTTGCATGGAATATGTTTAGGAGTCTCCTAGTTTTGTCATATGGAAAATTCCCCTTTCAGAAATCTTTCAGTCCCCTCTGGATCTCTGTTTTTCTTTTTCTTTCTTTCTTTTTTTTTCTTTTTTTCCTTAAAGACTCTTTAAACCTCATAGTCCTGATGCTATAAAGTAAAGCTGGTGTATGAAAATGCAGTATTTCAATTGCTCTCAATTTGATTACTGATAAAATTTGATGATTTTAAGTCATGTACACTTAAGGAATTATTAGACTTGGACTGAAGATGTTATTTTTAAAGTTTTCTGTAGTAAAGTCAAATGTATTGCTTGCCCTGAATTTTGTTATTTAACCCTTTGAAATGTTGTTAGTACTTAATGTCTTAATAGAGTTATCCTGGCATGATACATTTTGCTGTACATTTGTTCTTTATCTTAGAAGCACAATACTACTGTAAATAACGATTTACTGCAACTTTTGTTCTTTTTTTTTTCATTTTCAGCCCAAATGCAATACTAAGATTAAGATTTAATCACTTTGCCACAGAATGTAGTTGGGATCATATGTATGTATATGATGGAGATTCAATATATGCACCTTTAATAGCTGTATTTAGGTGAGTGTATTGATTAGCCTTTCAGTCCAAGACCATTTCTAGTTTGCAGGGGAAAAAAAAAGTAACATTAGAGGCTTTTATTTGTTAAATAGCTTGCTTGCTTTTGTTAATATCGTGGGAGCTTGTATGTAAAGTTCTGTTAGAATAAATTGTAAAACACCATGTTTTAGTTAGGTTCTCCTGGCATAAATCCATTATGTGACTTGTACTTATTGCTGGCCTTGCATGGTGTGTTAATGCTCATGGACTGGCAATCAGAAATGTATTTTCCAGTAGGCTTCCAATAGTGACTCCTGAGTTTTAATGTGTTAAATGTGCCACTGGCCAATAGTGTCAGTATCTGACCCTACTTAAGGGAGAATTGCAATCTGACTCAGGCAGTGTTGTGCTATGTGTAAGTCATAAAAAAATGGCTGCAAATGCCTTCTCTATGAAGAGACTTTGCAGACCATTTGATACCAGGGCTTTCTTAAGCACTGGTTTTGTAACATGTTTCCTTAGATTACTAAACTGGACATCACTGTGACTAAGTCATACTGGGTAAAATTATCAAATTCTTCAAATTTCTGGAGGAGGGTTCAAATTTGCTGTCAACTAAAATGGTAGAATTTCTTTCCTTTTTGTTATGTTATCATTAGTTTCGGAGAGCTGCTACACAACTAAATCCTTTGTCAGGTTAATATTGTTATCTAGAATCATAGTATTACTTTGTAGCAGGGTTTAGAAATTAACATTAAGTCAACAGTAATTAAAAAAATACAGCAACTAATACTGAATAAAGACTAATTATTTGCCTTTCAAATGACAATAAACCACTGAGGTAAAGAATTAGGACCATGCAACGCTTTTCCTGTGTCCAAGAGAGAAAAAGCAGGGAATATGAATTTTAACATTTGTTTCCTGCGTTCCTGGACTTTACCAAAATGTCTCAGTTGGTTTAGTCCTACCCTTCTGTTAAAATTTTGGAATATTCTATGCAAGTGGACTATAGTTTATTAGAGACAAGGAACAGGAAACGTGATCCTAATGCTTTGAAGTCAGTGAAGGTTTTATCTTGGGCTGTCTCAGTGCAAACTATAGTAAAAATAAATACATGAATAAAACAAACCATTTGTGTATCTATACACACATGCTCTGTGGGGCAGAAATTGTACTTCATTCTGTATTATGAAATACTGAATTTGAAGAAATACTAATTTTATAAATGATTGTGCATTTCCTAAGGGAACAAAACTCAGATCATCCCTCTTTCCTTCCCAGTTATAGCAATGTACACCTTCTTCTCTTCCAGTTCTCCTAAATTTTTACATAATTGCTTGTTTGCCTTTTTTTTTTTTTTTTTCCTCTTTGAAGCTGTATTTGTTAAACATATCTAGATATTATTCAGGAGCCTCACTTCTAGCACAATTGGAAGGAAACAGGAAGTTCTCCTTCCTGTGTTCTTTACTTCAAATATCTTTCAGTTTATTGATTGTTAGTGTTTTCCTTAGGATTCCTATAACTTTTAATTTGTATTTGCTATGTGGTACTCTGATGCAGGTGATCCTTTTTCTCAGTATTTTAAAATAGCGCTTGTTTTTCCTAATTCAGTCTTTATTCAAGACCGACATCTTAACATCTTTCTGAAGTTTTAAAAAATATTTTATTTTTCATTGAAAATTGCCTTTTCATGAAAATGGCTTCATTATCATAATTTCCAGTTTTGAAATTCTATAATACAGGCTTCTAAAGATGCATATATTACATGGAAACAAAATTCGTGCTGGAAGACAGTGTTAAGCACCTGTCTGAAGGATATATATATCTCTTTAAAGTTCAAATGGGTTTTAAGAATGACAGTATATGCACCCTTAGAATAATCTTATGTGAAATTTTGCATTATTGTATGAGAGGGAATGTTTTTGGTTAGGGTTTTTTTTTTTTTTTTGACCTTACCTTGCAGGGGCATGGACAAGTTTTATATGCATTTTATGATTTGTTTTTAAGAAGAAGTTTTAAAATGAGACTTATGAGTTATCTTGTCTACATAGTTAACAATCAGAATAGCTAACTCCCTCTTTCCTTTTTTTCTTTTTTTCCCTCTCCCAAAGACTGATTAAAGACATTAGTCTCATTTTCTTTTCCAGTGGTCTAATAGTTCCTGAAGTACGTGGAAATGAAACTGTTCCTGAAGTTGTTACTACATCTGGCTACGCTTTGCTACACTTTTTTAGTGACGCTGCTTATAACCTAACGGGATTTAACATTTTTTACTCGTAAGTATTTCTCAGTGAGTAATTAGTTTGTCAGTTGGCCTATGAATTCTTTCAGGAGAGTGACAAACACAGGGAAAGTGTTTATCTATTGATTTTATTAATAGTATCAGAGTTACATATGGTGGTATGTTTCTAAAAGGTAGGAGCTGGGATTGTAATGAGTTGTCATTGAGGTACCAGCTTTTAAAAAAAAAAAAAAAAAGAAAAAGAGATGAAGTATATTGTTCTGAGTGAAGTCACATGGCTATTCCAAGAGTATGTTTTTCCTATGCCATATGGAACAGGAACGTATCCCTTCCAGTATTTATCCAACACATGTAGCTGTCATATGGAATAGCAGGGAGATTATATCTGCTGTTGTGTCAGTTTCCTGCTCTTGAACTGGCATCATCTGTTGCTTGATTTATTTTTATTTTTTTTTTTTTTTTCCCCTGAATGGACTTTTGTGGCTTTTGAAACCATTACTGAAGTCCTACTTTGATTTTTGGGCCAGCTGCAAGGGTTTTCTTCCATTTCTACTCCTTGCATACTCTTTCCTCCTATTTTCCATCTCAGTCTGCGTTCTGCCTTCATAGTTCTTATATGCACTGACCATGTTTAGTTTCTCTGATGGCAAAGTCTAATGTGATCTAACTATGCTTGCTTTCATCCAGCCCACTTATCTATGTCAGCAGCTCTAAAGATGGATCCAGTGGACCGGAACCTTTTCCTTCTTAGATGCAGCAGCTCTTGATTGCAACTTCTGTCTCACTTGGAACATGCCTGTAACACACAATGCGTTGTCTCTTTACACTGGATGCTTTAGTTCAAGAGAGGATTGCTTCGTCCTGTTGGACCTGTTTCTTCACGTGATAGTTTTTTCATGATTGAAGATATTCTTACTCTTTTCTTTCAATTCCTTCAGATTCTGAAATACCAAATTTTTCGGCAGTGGTGGCCAGCACTGCACCTTAAATATGGAAGTACATGCAATGTTTTTTGTTGTATTCTTTATGAATTTATAATTCCTGTTTTTGCTTCTGACTATAACTTGGCTCTTGGCAGAAATCTTTAAGTTATCTATGGAAAGATTGTTTCTGTAATTTGCAGTGGTTTGCCTACCTTTTACCAGATAATAAAGAACTATTCAGTTTGGAAAAGCTTGCTAAATACGTTGTATTGGAAAAGGCAGTCTAGAAGGCTGGATATTTTCAATTTTTGTCAGTTGACATCAGTCAAATGCAATTACCTGGCAGGCTTCTGTACTGTAATACATTTCTGAGTTATCCCTGAAGCTTTCATTGCACTTTTTTTGTTTGTCTTGGAAGCAAATGGCAATAAGACATGGCATTCTTAAGAAATGAGTGTATGTGCTCTGCATTCTTTTTTGACCTGGTAATGTGGTGCATGCTGCATATCATTAGCTATTTTTTTGGGAAGGTTTAAAAGAAATGAAAAAAACCTGTCAGTTTTAAATTCCATTACATGTATAACTTAAACATCTATGTACTCTGTTCTTCTGTTTCTTCTATTGCATTGGATACTTTTGAGAATTTTTTTTTTTAAACGAGCCGACAGTAACTGTTTTTATGATAAAAGTACCCAGGATTGCTTTTTATGACTATTAACTCTTTTCTGGTCACTGATCTGTTGCACTCTACTTTTGCTACCTTCTCTTCCTTGGTTTGATAACCCCGAAGCAGTTTTTTACTTCATCTTCGACTTTGCCTTGATGGACCACTCATATTATTTTACTAGGGGGCAGACAGAAGCACAGCATCTGTTACTAAAATGCCGTGCTGATGCAAACAACAATGCTTGCTTCAGAACTCTCTGAGTAAATCTTGTGTTCCTTGGAGTCAGGCAGCCTGCTTCTGACTATGCTGATCCAATTTTCCACATTCTGTTTGAATCCTTAACGAACCTGCTGGAGTGGGAATATGTCTACTTCTAAAGTGGTATTTGTATTGTTGGAAAGAATTAACTCTTCCTGCAGAACATTCTCCCTGTGAAGGCAGAGGTTCCTACCAGCTGCAGTGTGCAGCAGTTAATACCATCCATTTTTTTAATGCTGTGTGTATTACAACCCCCAGGACATTTGCAGTTCAGACACGGAATTTTCTTTTTCAGTAGTGTAACAGAATCAGTCAGTCCTCTGAGGTGAGTCTTTAGAAAACATGTCTCCTGACTCTTCTACCACAACTACGTTTGGCCAAAGGCCAGCCTTGAACTATTCCTCACAAATATTTTTCAATTCATTCTTCTTTCAGTAAGAGCAAGAAAGGATATAAACATTATCCAGCTCTCACATATGCGAGAGTGAGCAGTCTGCATTATCATCGGGGTTTTGAAGTAACAGTTTTTTCTGAGTTTCAATGCAACCCTTTGCTGTGAGTCATCAAAAAAAGGCTTCAGATCCTTTTTGGACTTCATCAGGCACTTAATGCCTGAGATTCTACTCATAGAAACTCTTGGACCAACATGCTTCAATATCCTCCATCCCTCCTCATCCCCAGGGAATTGCCTGCATTTCTGGAACCAGTTTGCATAATTTTGAAGTCCAGTTGCCTGTGATCTCAATGTTTGGTAGGGCGTATCACAGAAATGCTAACTCCCATAAGTCTCAGACTTTATTCCATCTAATCTTCTGTTTTGCATCTCTGACTGTGGAGTTAAGGAGGCAAGGTTAAGGTGGCTATTATGAAGGATTCAAAGTGTGAAGTGCTACCTGTAAGTAGTTTAAGGACATTAGCCATCTTGTATTTTTCCTTACTTGGTTTTTCCCAATTTTATTCCCCTTGCATGTTAGACATATTGTTTTATAGCATGGACCAAAGCTACTCAGGAAACCCCTTCCTTTAACTGTCTGCCTGTCGTGGAGACTTTAAGGGTTACTGCTCGCAGTCACTTCAGTGCGGGTTTTCCTGGAAATAATAAATACTTGCAGTGACTGACTAAAGTGATGATACTGGAACACAGGAAAAGCTAGATAGTGATCTGTCTGGGCAGTGCCTGTCCTTCTGCTGAACGTCAATACTTCTTGTTAAAGTGTTTGTGGTCCTGGCTGCATCACAGACTTTGTAGGTAAGCCTGGATGAACACCTCTTGAGCTCACTCGCCTCGAAAATCTTTGTTAAACTTGCATTTTATCAGTGTATATACAAATTTTCCAGGAAAAAATCGTAATGCATACTGTTGGATTACCTGTTAGCTAAAATCACTGTCATCAACTGTTGGCCTGTCATTGCCCGTATTTTACATATTTTTTTCAGAATTAATTCTTGCCCTAATAACTGCTCAGAACATGGGAAGTGTACAACCAGCATGTCTGTACCCAGCCGGGTATACTGTGAGTGTGACAAGTACTGGAAAGGAGAAGCCTGCGATATTCCATATTGTAAAGCCAACTGTGGCAGTCCAGATCATGGCTACTGTGATTTGACAGGCGAGAAGCTGTGTGTTTGCAATGATAGCTGGCAAGGTAAGGTTTTGTTATTTGGAATCAAGTTAATCTTCTAAAAAGAGCTACTTCTTATGCATAATTTCTAGAATGAATGTTAGCATCTTTAAAGAATAAACATAACACACATAAACATAAAACAAACACATAAGTGGAAAAATAATTCCTGGAGTAAATTTTTGTGATCCATAGAAGACACAGCTTTGGTAATTTCTGTTTGAAGATACTGTGGAAATATTTGACCTGAATTTTCTTGTGGTGGGTATTCTTCTTTTTGGATCATTAATTGGCACTAATTACTTGAGTTGTGAGCACTTCTGAAGACGAAGTTCCTCCATAGCCCAATTTCCTATTTTATTAATTTATTTACTGTTTAGATTTGATTTTCTTCCCCTTTTTCTTAATGTTGCATCATTATATCACATTTTTAGTGCTTTCTGTAGTAAGTATTCACTGTCTGGTTTTTCATTATGTGTTAGTTTTATAGCCTCTCAATGAAAAGGGAAGGTAAGAGGATTTACTGTGATGCACAAGGATATCTGTGTGAGCACATATTGTGGAGTAATGGAAGTATTGTAAGCATGTGCTGTAGTTAGACTCTCAGTACTGGAAATAATTGTTTCATATTAAAGATCAATTATTTAGTATCCTAAATGTTTAATTCACTTACTATAAATATACTAGATGCTTGTGAATTTTTTTCATCCTTTACCGCTCTTATTAAGAGTCTCAACTGGGTGAGCTTGCTATGCATTGAAATTGCTGTTCTTCTCTGAAAAGAAATATTAAAATATTTCCACATTACTTAGCTGATATACCCCTTTCCCATTACTTTCCATCTCTACTTCTGTTTTATTGCTGTTTCTTTTTGTATGTCAAAGTAAATGCCTTTTTTATTCGTATTAGCTCTCACACTTACTAGACCAGAGATACCATGAGATTTAATACATTTCTCTTCTTAATAATTAATGAAGTTGCTCATTAAAGGCAGTCAGTGCACCCACAGAAAGGAAGTGGGTTAGCAATATGGTCTTTGGATGGAAACAGTACAGACTTGTTACTGAGTCCTTTAGAACCTTCTGTAACTGTAGGACACACACAGAGCCTGTAAGGAATTTTTTGCATAGAATTTGCAGCAAGAATATCAGCCTTTTGTTTGTGCGTTGATACCTTGTGATTTCATATTGCGGTGTACAAAATGGGGAAAAGTCACAAATGTTTGCAAACACTTTTTAGGCTATGCCTTATTTTACAGTGCAGTAAAGTTCATTATATGTTTTGAGAAATAAAAGGAAAAGTCTTAACTTTAACTTTTAGTATTTCATCTAGCACTTCTGTGAATACTGGTTTCCTGTTCTTTCCTACAGTGAGTAAGATTATACAGAGATCATTTGTTTCATTGTTCCTTGGATTTTCACTGAACCTACAGAGATTTCACTTAATTTTTCTGCAACATCTGAGTTGGCTTGGGTACATCATTGGTATTGTTTTGTATTTAATAAGGAAAACCAAACTTTCCTTAAGTTCCCTGAGAGACCACTTGCTTCTCTGTTGTTTGTTTATTTTTTTATATTTACATCACTTGTTAGTTTCTAATCTGACATTATCTTCTATGTAGGTTATCTGCAGTGCTGGAATCAAATGTTTCTACTTATCTTACTACTTTTCCTTTTTGGCAGGTTTTCTTGTGTTTGTTAATCCAAACCAAGTGGCTTAAGTAGGGTCTTGATTTCGGTTTTTGAAGAGAATTGTATGTTTTTTCACGTTTTGGGTTTTTGGAGTATGTTTAGTCGCTATTTTAAAAAAAATTGTTCTGCATTGATTTAGATGTACAATAAATAAAATCCGTGATTCAGAACATAAAAAAAGATACCTCATAATTTACAACGCCTGGGATTTCTTTGTTTTACAATGGTGACATCTTGTGGATGTTGTGCAAGGAGCATCTCTGAAGAAAAGAACACTATATTCTTTGTGATGGAGTAATTGTCTTGAGTAAAAAGTAGAGTTCTCTTTAGATACATTTTGTGGAAGAAGGATTTTGTAGGTATTTGTGGTTAAGCTGCTGATTGTAAAAATATAGAATAAAGCTATGACAATAAAAACTTTAAGACTTGGAAAGCAAATAATGTAATTTTATTTTTAACAAGTACACTTAATAAAAAGGTACTTGTGGAATGTGCTTTTTGTGAAATACAAGTGGTATTTTAAATAATGCTAATGTTTAATAATGTGAACTGTGTCTTAGATGGTTGGTCTCAGGAGTACCTACTGTCTAGCATTTATTTGAAATCTGGTTAATTTGAAGTGTTCAGGCAACATGAAGGAGGCTTAAGTTTTTCTTGAGTGATTCCTTTTATGAATACTACATCATATTACGCTGTCCAATTACTCGCTAATCTGTCTTGATACTCTAAAGCAGAATGTGTTGATGCCTGCTGATTCAGGCTGGGGATGTAAGTCAGGGAGGAAAAAAGATACCGTAAAACTATTAACTTGCTTTCTTTTTCTTGGCTAGGCACAGGCAAAAAAGAAATAGAGACTTGGCTGAGACAAAAGTGGTGGCTCTTGCACTATTTGACCTGTTCAAGAAGTTGGAAAGACAGTTTACCCACAGGTGTTACCTTTTGCTGCATACATGTTTACAGCCAGAATATTCTCTTTGGTACCAGGATCTCTGTGTCTTAGATTGTCTCAGGCTATAAATGAGGAGAGGAGATTTCAAGACGGTTAACTTCTGTAATGGATTAAAAATTCAGGATGACTGGAAAGATTGTAAACAGTTCCACATTTTTAAAAGGGTTAAGTTATCTTTGGACAGACTGAAAATATTGCTAACTGTGTTGTATGTTTTTTTACAAGTAATATTACAGGTCTTGTTAATAGAGGTATTCTTTGATTTCTTCAAGAAGTTTGATTTAATACCATCTGAGGGAAATAACTAGCCTGCCACGTATTAAATAGGTTAAAAACTGTTTTACAGAACAATTCAAAACGTAGCTATGTGTCAAATATGAAGTAGCCAAGTGCTTAATTGGAGAATTTTCCAGTGACTAGTTTTTGTGTGAGGTTAAACAACATTTTAAGAAAAGAACTCGATTATTAAATATAATTTTTCCTGATGAAATTTTCAGACAAGATAATAAGATTCACTGTGTGGTAAATAAGGAAAGATAGTTTCATTTTAAAGGACAATAAATCATCCAGTTCAAAGTAATAATTTAGAAAATGGTCTTAATATCACTTAATGTAAAGTGATCTGGGAACAAAGACTGCAGGCTGTGTCAGCAAAAGAACGGCTGTCTAGAAAGTGATGGTGGTTAGAAGACTTGCAGATCACTGGAGTTAATAATTTTCACAGGAGGAATTTTGAGTAGGGAGGAAGTGACCCTTTCTCTGTGATACGTATTTGAGAGAGAATATTGGAGTACAGTGCCCGGTTTGGGGATCAGCAGTTCAGGAAGGGGTGTACATACCAGAAAGAACTTGTCATGTCACAGAATTGATACACTTACTAGGGAGCAGTCTTGTGATGGGGAGATTAAGGAGCTGGTGGTGACTGATGCTTAGTAGGAATTCTCTCTAAAAGTTGCTGCACAGGCACAGTATACTCCCTCTCCCTTGTCTAGTGTGATGTGGGGATGCTCTTGGTGCTGATACCTTTCATACTGGGTGGAGACAGGAAAAAATAATTGAAGACTATTGAATTAAAGAGAAACTTTATCGGTACTTTGATCGTTGAACATCAATACTGCAAGCAAAAAGTGAATCTACTAGGGAGGAATGAAGAGGTGTGTTTACATTACTCTCTAAGAGGATCAGTAGGGTACTTTCGAAGCAAATCTGATCCTCCATGTGTACTATGTCTTGGATTGCATTGTTAGGTGGTTTGAAAACACAGGAACCGCATTCCTGTTAGATGAAATTGCAGCAGATGATGAGCTCCAGGGCTGCATGTAATGCACACCAGCCACAACCAGGCATTCAGTCCTGGGGATCAGATCTAGTCCAAAGTTAAAACCCCAATAAAAATTCTGGAATGCATCTAATTCATTGTTTCTCCCTACAGATCTGCTCCTAGCAGACAGAGATGTAGTGAAAGACTGGATTCTGAAATGAGACTAATAAACTTGAAATACATCTATTAGCAATTCAGGCAGCTTGAATTTTATAACATCTCTCTAGGGAAGGATGAGCCTTTATGTAAGGAGAAAAGTAAACAATGGAAGTATAAAAGACATGCTGTGATTACTGCAGTGTAAAATTCAGTACTTTGCCTTGCTCATTACTATGGCATTTGTTCTAACGTCATCTCGAGTATGGCCAGAACTACTAGGTCAGTGCGTGTCTGTACTGAATTAGGTTATCCTGAAAGGGCTCGCTGGAGTTGAGTTCATTCCTACTGCTTCAGTGGAAGGCTTTGAGGTCATACTCTTATGTTTGGCCTGTCTCTATTCCGCAATGCTGCTTTAGCAAAGGTGTGCTTGTGTGGTGGTGGCTTATTGAAACAGATGGAGGAGGTTCGAGATGTGAGCTCAGGCAGTGGCATCTGAAATGCAGCACTAGAAAGCTTGTGCCAAATGCTCAGAGGTCTGAAACCTGAGATTTTGTCCTGTTGTGCCTAGGTATTCTTGAACAGAAAGCACACAAGTATGTATTTACAGAGAAGAGGACTTGTCAGCTGTTACTGGTCAGTTGTTTGGTCGAGTAAGATAGGCTCGGGTCACTTACCCTGTCCGCTCCACTCAACAGTTGTGAACTCTTGGTTTACATCAGCCTAACATGGTACACAAGGTTTAGCAGTGACCTTGATTTCTACAGCAGCAAGCACAAGCAAGAGCCTTTCTGCACACCAGTCCTTGGTAGTAACTATACATTAAGTGTTACCACTTCTTGAAGCGGGCACTGCAAAAATCTGCTGTTACCTTCAGAAAGTGCAGTTATTGAGAAGGGACTGAGCTGGAAAGTAACATCACTGAACAGAATTAGTTCTGGTCCAACTCAAACCAGGACAGTACTGAAGACATGTTCTTCAGTTTTATGTTCAGATTGAATTTAATAATTTGTCAAGCATCCTTGGAGGACTTTGTGCAATTTGTAAACAAAGTATAGCTCTCATACTTAGAAATCCAGTGTCTGAAAATTGTGTGAGAAAATTATCATTATTGCAAAAGGAAGAACATCAGCTAAACGAATTTTAATTTTTTAAATACCTTTTGTGATGTCATCTGATGTGATTAGGGAAAACAAGTTGGGTAGAATTTACTGGATTCATTTCAATAAATGGTTGGCTGCGTTAAAGTGGTTGATAATGCTCTGTATGTGCAGTCAGGCTGAGATTTAGGAAGGGAGTCCCCTGCTGATTCATCCTTAATTTTACATACTCTACAAACTATAGACTGTAACACGCCAAGTGTACTAGTAGGATGATAGTCACAGAATCTACCTCTGAAAATGTTAGCACTATACATCATTTTGTTACTGCTTTTATGAATACAAATTGAAACAGGCTCAGAGGGAGAACCATCAGGATGGTCGGGGCTGTAGAAGACACTAAAGGAGCATGGTTTGTTTAAACCAGTAAAATAAAGGCGGGGACGGAACAGTGTTGCTGTTGATAAACATTGGTGGGGTGTATAGACAGACCAGCTTTTTAAGTCCGGTGATACCAACCCTGATAAAGGAAAAATTGGGGTAAACTGGCCATCAGTACGTCTAGTGCTATAGAAAGAGGTTTTTGACTATGAGAGCTGTGAAGTTTTCTAGAAGTTGTTAGCGAAGATATTGGAGCTTGATATCCTGCTGGCATTAGAATGGAGCCCCAAAATCTCTAATCTGGTGGGTATTGTCAGCTACTGCTAATCTGAAAAGTTCTTTTAGGGAGTAAGAAGCAAAACATTTTTTTGTTAAATATTAAGATGACAAATCTCATGCAGCATCTGCCAGAGAGTATACTTGTACTCAATCACGAAAGACTAGAAGAGCTTTCTGTGCAGTGTGCCTGTAGGAAAGGCTGCTGTAGCATCAGGCTTTATTATTCTATACCAACATAGTTGGAGACCTGCAGTCCAACAGTAAAGCACGCGGCAATGGAAGCACAGCCCTTCTGGCTCCCCTGCTCAGACCGACCCTGTGGATTCCCCAGGGCCAGACTGCCCTTGGATGGGTCCACTCTTCTTGGCTGGGGAAAGAAATGGGACTGAATAATAGTAACCAGATGGCATTTCAAGAACTGCATCAGCCTGTGTGCATTAGGATTTCTGAGTGTTCCATTCATGGAGGATGCTGAGTCCTGGCACAGCTTGCCACCACGCTGCTTTAGCTGGAGACCTATCCAGCATCTCTCTGCCTGTTATTAAGTCTCAATTGGAGCAACATTGCTTGCAGGACGGGGGAAATAATTACATGCCGTATGGATGTTGTGAAGCTTTGCAGTGGCAGTGTAGGGATATGTGAATACACCTGCTATTAGAATGAATGTGAACCGTTTTTGAACAACATTTATCTTTTCATTTACATAGTAACTACATAAAAATACAAAATTGCTATCTCATCACTTTCCTGTAGGAAAGGTGATTTATTGCTTGATAAAACTCCAAGTAGAATTTTTACTTGAAGTATATTCAGATATATTCTCTTTTCTCAAAACATCTCATAATCTCAAAATCACTGTCATATGAAGATTTTATTGGGTACTTGAGAATAGTAATACTGGGTTTGTATTAGTGGTGGTTGAAAGATTATGTTAAAGCAGTAATTCTCAACTGAAATGATCAGATAGCAATAGAATAAATAATATCAAATTTTAAATAGATAATTTATAAATATATAAAATAAATCAATAACATCAAATATCAAAATAAAAATATCAAATTAAAAAATCAACAGAATAAATAACAACAAATACTTTAGTTAAGCACTTTTGTTTGAATTCTGGAAAGCCAAGACTGTGACATTTATATTCCACACATCAATACGTTTGTTTTTTTCTTGTGATCCCAAAGAAAAAGATTAGGGTCGAAGACAGTAGATGATGTTATCTCATTAGGTGGAAATTGATCTTATGACTTGAACTACTGGAACAGATTGTTACTTTTGGCGGTTCATGAAACTTCTCAATAAATAGAAATTAGATTCTTTCTCTTGTGTTGTGTGGGTAAATCGCTTTTTTAAATCTATAGAATTTTTTTCCTACCTTTGAGGATAGCATAATTGACTTCCAATTCAGGTTTATAGAGTTGTTTGCTGTTTTTAAAGGGTTTTTTTTTCCTCCCCAGTGGATTGAGTGACACAGGAGGGTGAGAAAGAAATCCAATTTTAAATAATTGGAGAAAAATCATTTTTGCATAGAAAATAATAAAACATATTTTTCATTATCTTTGTTCTGCAGCCGTAGTGATCTGTTGCACAAAAGGTCTGTATTTGTTGAATGTGATGTTTCTGAAGAGAAGATGTAGTCATGCTGAAATAATGGTAATATTTCTTGGTATATGTATTTAAGTAGGAAAAATCTGTAAATTCCACTGAGTCCTGCATTTACCTTGCCTTTATAAGACAATAGCCACACAAAGGCATTCGCTCTTTAATCGATGTTTCAATAGAAGTCAGTATTATTCTATTGCTTTGGGCTTTTTCAGCTCTACATTCCATTTTTGTACAGGTTGATACTTACTGTGATGACTCCATGAATGCTTTACACTTGTGTTGACACAAGCATGCATACGTGGGCAAGGTGAAGCATAAAAGGGAACACATCCAGATTAAAAGCTAGCCTGACTGAAAAGAAAAGCAGGTTTTAACCTGGGTGCATTCCCTCGACTGGTTCATGGTGCATCCATGTGAAAACTGGTGCCAGTACCCATGATGGCTGGAGAGTAAGCAACAAGGGGAGGTCAGGGGTGCCACTTCTAGTGGCAGTGTCAGCTGATGGCACTTCAGTGCGTGTGTCCAGCACGCACAGGGTATGGATGTGTTCTTTGAAGAAAACCTGCAGCTTTCAAGCTGCTAAGTTCAGGTGTCTCCTCAGAACGTCCTTCCACTATGCTAGAACAAGATCTGGGTATGGGGTGTTTCTCTTCCCTCGCCTTGTCATTCAGTGCAGACCAGCAGTGAAGCACTGAGGCTGTAAGGAATTTCAACCACTGACCTGCTTAATAATGTTGTTGAGTTTTACATTGTTAACTTCTTATACAAAGGTTTTGCTTGTCCTCATTTTAATACAGTCTATGTTATCTAAATACATTTTGCACTTGCTGTATGAATTCTTGCAATTCCCTGTCTCCAGAAATGAAAATCTCGTATCATTCGGCACGTTTTGTGTGTGTTTTATTAATGATTTGCCACTAGGGGACACTGTTGACCACTACATCCCTGTGCAAGAATGGGAGCTATAATAAAAGACACCAATGTGTTTTCATTTTCTGACTGGCGGCACTGTTTTCATACTTCTAAAGCCTTCCCTGATCAAAGAATGCTTAATAAATTGTTTATTTGGAGCACTTTTATATTCAAATTGTTCCCCCCAGTGATCTGCTAAATCAAAATCTTGCTGAGGTTACAGTTCTATTACAGTACCTATTAATAATGCTTAAGAAATAATATACTGAATTGTTCATACTCTCATTAGACCTCATTCAAATACCATTAATCTTTTCTGAGTAGATGGTATAACGAACAATGGGAGTTGAGTGTCTCCATCATTTAACAAATGGAACGTAATTTGGATACAAGTGGACATTAATCTTCTATAGAGTACTAGGAAAAGCTAACAATTGGTTAGGTACATATTAGGTGCCTGGTTACTGTGTAGAAGTAATCATAACAAGTTGGCCCCTGAATGATAATATACATTGGAAAAGTTTTAAAATTATGAACTTCATGTAAATGACTTATTTAGTAAACTTCAGCATCTGTCTCTTCTAAATTCTTATCCAGCCTCTCCTTGACTCCTTGCAAACCTTTGCATCCAGAGTGTCCTTTGTCAGGAGACCATCCTTGCCAACAAGGTCTGATACTTTTTGCATGAAGAACTACCTCCTTGTTTGTTTTGAACATGGCTTCTTCAAGCTGCATTTGATAAATTCGGAGAGACTGCAGACTCTTCATTTTCCCTCTGTGTCTCTTATTTTATAGATGTTTGTTATTCAGTTCCCGATTTTTTTTTTTTTTTTTTTTGTGGTCTAAGCGGACAAGTCTTAGCCAGCTCGGTAGTTCCAGTTACAGAAGCCATTCAGTTCCTTTGAACATCCTTATTGCTCTCCTGTAAACAGTCTACAGCTCTAATCTCTCTGCTTTTTGAGTAGGCCACAGTTTTCTGAGTGTAGGCAAACCACTAATTTATACAGTGGGGTAACAGTGTTCTCTATTCCTAACGTTTTGTTTTTTTTTTTTTTTTGACCATTACTGGGTGTTGACATGACATTTTCATAAGTTATCCTAAGATAAGACTTTTGTACTGAGTGGTGATGGCTAGTTAAGAGACTATGTTTTTTTTAGTTGGCCTAAAACATAGGTTAGTTTTCAACTAACTTGTGTTGAATTTCATCTCTAATTTTATTGCTCAGCCACTTAGACCAAAACTTGTTCTGTGGTTCTTCAAAGGCTGATCTTATTTTATCTGCCCTTTTGCTCTAATCAGCAAACTTTCTTCACTGCTTATGCTCTTTCAGGGTCATTAGTGTGCATGTTGAAATCCTTGTGGGACTTCACAGGTGACCCTCCTCCCTTTAAGAAGTGGCCATTTGCTCATCTACTGTTTCTTACAGTCAATTATTTTACCCAATTATTTAGTCTTTCATTCTCTTGCTACAACAGTCAAGTTTCCTGAAAAGTCCTTAGTGAGGAGTTCTGTTAACAGCCTAGTGAAAATCCGTGTCAATGTATAAATTGGATCACCCCATCTTGATTTCTTCAAGGAACTTTAATAGGTTTGGAAGACTCGCCTTCTATTTATGAAAGCTATACTAATTTTTAAGAGTAGATGGCAATTATTTGCCTATTGGCCGATACTGTTCATTCTTACTGGTAGAAACAGAAGCATTGCAGGTCACCAGTTTTCCAGATCTTCCCGGGAATCTTTTTTAAGAGTTGATGTCATATGTGACACTTGGGATGCAGAGTAGGTTTGGGGGGTTTTTTGTGTGTTATTTTTTTGGTGATTTTTTAAAATTTTTTTTTTTCAGTATGTTATTGCTAAGTTGCCAAGAAGATTATGCCCAGTGTGACTTCAACCGCTTTGCTTTTTCGTAGTGTCCAGTAGCTTAAGGGAAGGATTTATCCCGGTTAAGTAGGCTGAGAGAGACATAACATTGCTTATAGTGTCAACCTCAAATTACAAAAATAATTTAGCTGTCGTACCACATCTGTACGCCATCACTGCTGACAAAAATTTCTGTCCCATTATTGATAATGCTTAAACCTGAACACATTGGTATCCTAAAAATTCAGTGTTCCCCATCTAGGAAGCCAGTCACTGATGATGTACAGTCACTGACAAGAGGTAAATAGTGCATATAGAATCATAGAATGTATTGGTTTGGAAGGGACCTCTAAAGGCCATCTAGTCCAACCCCCCTACAATAAGCAGGGTCATCTCTACCTAGGTCAGGTTGCTCAGAGCCCCATCAAGCCTGACCTTGAATGTCTCCAGGGATGGTGCCTCCACTACTTTTCTGGGCAACCTGTTCCAGTGCTCCACCACCCTCCTATTAAAGAACTTCTGCCTAATGTCTAACCTAAATCTACTCTTTTCTATCTTAAAACCATTACCCCTGTCCTGTCACTGTGCTGAGTTTTTTGTTTTTCCAAATTTCTAAATGTATTCATGTTTTAAATAACAAGATTTTGAAGTTCTTCCAGCCTCTAGGGCATAAACTAACAAAGTGAATGCATCTGGGTTATTACAGAACAGCAAAAAAATATGTATTTCTACTATTAATGATTTTAATAGTCCTATAACTTAAAAATGACATTTTTGGTGACTTATTTAGCGAACGTTGTCTGAAATATATTATCAAATAATACACAGTTTTGGATTTTGCTAGCTTCGTAGAATGATCTATAAAATTTTAATATTATTATAATTCTTCTTATAAAGCACTTTACAGTGTATTTTACTCTTGAAAGGCAATGCAGTATGGCATTGGTGAAGGGCAAATTTTTATTCCTGAGATTTAATATAGTGTAATTTATAGTGCAACTTAGTTTACTGTAATGCTATTTGCTTTGAATCAAGCTTACTTTGGTTAGTTCAACTACAGTATAGTTTTTCTCCAGAGGTAACAAGCAGCGTATGTGTTGTGCTACATGTTTTAGACCTATACAGTGCCTAAAAATATGATGCATTATGCCTTCCTTTCAATTTGTATGTTTTCTGAGAAGAATGCAGATCATTTTTTACTTGATCTAATCTAACGCTTTCAATTTGACTGACATCCCTTGCTGTCTATTTTTTTTCATTGAGCATCTGTTAAACATAAAAGTGTATACCGTATTTTATCAGAATGAGCAATCCTGACATCTGTAATTAAGCCTCCCCTGTTTCTGCTTTATTGGCTTTAATGTTCCTGTCTAACAGATTGTACAAATTGCGCATTTGTTTACAAAACAGGTCCAGATTGTTCTTTGAATGTCCCTTCCACGGAGTCTTACTGGATTCTACCAAATGTAAAGCCATTCAGCCCTTCTGTGGGCCGAGCTTCCCATAAAGCAGTCCTGCATGGGAAATTTATGTGGGTGATTGGTGGATACACTTTTAACTACAGTTCATTCCAAATGGTGCTGAAGTAAGTGATTTCTCTTTTGTCATATCCATTCTGATGTGGCTCAGGGAAAACAGATCCTACCAGCGAGGTAGCTTCTATCCTGCAATTTAATGGCAAGGTGTATATGTTTTTAGATTGATCATTATTGGTCTTATTTTTCGCTTGTAGTTTTCTTGTGATTAAAAAATGTGAAAAATACGGGTAATGTCTAACTACCTGTGGTACTTACTAATACGTAATTTCTTCAGTTTTGTGAAGCATAAAAATGTTTGTGGTGATAAAACAGTGAAAGATCCATGTGTGGATATTGTCAGACAGTACATCTAGAACCCTATCTGCATTATTGAAGTTAATTTATAATTACAGAAGACTTGCATTTAATGCATGCCCTTAGCTTGTTGGTTCCATGCCAGTAGGGTTAGGCAGGTCATCCAGATTTCACTTCTTTATGACAGTTTGTATTTATGTTTGTATTTGACCACCTGTTTAAAACAAAGTGGAAGCAGCTGTAAATATTACTTAGCTGATGTGGTCAGTAACACCAACATGTGTACAGGTCCTGAATGTGGCAAATGCAAATGTCAGCATATGTATGTTAACATGTTTATTTTTCCCATTTTTGTTTGCTGCTTCTTTTCTTCCATGTTTGCAATCATTGAAACAAATCCCCTCATCTTTGGTGTTTTTCTTTCCTACCTCTGTCATTCATTTTTTCACTTTTCTTCCATCTTGTTATGGGTTAATCCATTAATGCAAATTTAAGGGAAATTAAACCATATAGCCAGGAGGGTGCTCAGTAAGTCAGATAAACAGTGGCTGATGAAGTCTGCCAAGCAGAAGTTAGTTTGAACATAAAACCCCCTCTATTTCTCTGCAGGTAGAAAATGTTCACTGTTCTATTTCTCTTCCAGCTACAATTTGGAAAGCAGTATATGGAATGTAGTACCTGTATCCAAAGGGCCACTCCAGAGATATGGACACACTCTTGCGTTATATCAGGTTTGGACTCTTCAGCATCCTATGTAATGAATTTCTTTCGTGTGTGCTGTTAGTGATCTTAAAGTGATTCATCATGAACATAGATTTGTGAGGATAATTTAATTTCTAGTCCCTAAACATTTTGTATTAGTGTCGTCTTCAGTACTTTATACAAAAATTGTGCAATACATCTAAAGATTGTGCAGTAGATGTAAGTGACTTACTAGCTGACCGTAAACCCTCAGAGCTAAAGCTGCCAATAACAGGGGACTAATATAAGTGGAATTTCAGTATGGGGAATGTGAGCTGGGGGTGACTCCAGTGTGGGCAGTGCCCTTGCACCATAACCAGGGGCTGAGCCCAGCAGGCAGAGCCAGGTGCTGGTAGCAGGATCACTTGATAGCCCCAGACATGGCAAGTGATGACCCAGGTCTAGGAGCTATTCAGGGCCATGAGGAGATAGGGCCAAAGACTGGACTGTAGAGAAGACTACCTGGAGGGGTCCATCCAGGAGTCAAGCTACCTAGGGTACAGGTTCAGGTCCGACCAGGAGGCAGGATCACAAACAGTCAGGGACTGAGGGTCTGTTGCTGAGCTCTGGGTGAGGCTGCTCAGAGCCATTAAGGCATTTTCATGCCTTAAAGGCCATGACAGTAATAAATGCATTTTTATTTATTTATTACTACTCTTAGTACAGAACCAGAGCAGTATTAAAATACCAACTGTATTATTTTAATTTAAATTCAAGTAAATATGAACTAAGGGCAGTTTTGCATCTGCTGGTATCATGTGGTCTGCATGCTGCTTTATTGAAAACACTTGAAAAGGCTTTTTCGCTAAAAAAAATAGAGGAAAAAAAGATTCTTTGAACTGATAGAGTATAGAGACAGAAATGCTCTTTACTTAAAAAAAAAAAAAAAAAAAAAAAAAAAGAGCCTTTTGTTAATTTTTGGCTAAAGTTAGTCACATGCCCAAAATGTAAAAGATCAAAAGTGAATGCAGTGCATAATTTATCTGTGTACAGATGATGGCAAACTTGTTAACTGTGACAGAAAAATACAGAATTTGTATTGCAGAGTTTTAGCTGTTTGTGTAAGGCACCTCCAGTAGGGGAGAACAAAAAACATCATATAAAGTCAGACCAGAGTGTTCATCTAGCCTGGTAATGTGTCTTGAATAATGGGTAACAGTGAATGCTTGGGGAAGAATATAAGAAAAAGTGTCAAGAACATAAAGAAGCTTCCTCAGAATACTGTCTTAGTCTGAAGCTGGGATTTTCTAAAATAAGATAGTATTTTTGTGGAAAGATTATGAATCCATGTTTTCTATTTTTTCCAAACATTTGGACCATAAATTCATTTTAGCATAGATAACATCCTCTGCCTAAAATCGCACTGTATTTTGTGAAGAAATGCCACCTTTTTAGGAAACTGGTACTAGCTAGTTTAATTTTTATAATCCCTACTTTTTATACTACTTTCCATATATTTTCTCTGTACCACTCATGATCATATCCTCTATCTTTTCTTTTTCATGCTGAAAATTCCTTGTGTTTTTAATAATCCTCTAGAAAGAAGGTGTTTCATACCTTCGATAACATTGTGTCACTGGCTTTTCTAGTTCTGTTATATCCCTTCTGAGAGAGGAAGAATCAGTCTTTAGTGGTACCTCAGTGATCGATGTAATAGAATTAACGGTTTAATTATTTCCTATTAATTCTTCATGGGTTTTTGAAAATCTGATGTTGACTTTGAATTGGTATTTTCACAGAACTAGTTTTAACCTCAAGATCTCATTCTAGTAAATTCAAAACCCACCACTGTATGTACAGACTTAATTTTTTATGCGTATGCATCACCTCATGCTTATCTACGTGAAAATTTATTTACCTTTTTATTTGTCCTTGTATTGCACATCAGTTTTATGAGATTCTTCTGCAGTTCTTTGCTTTTGAGCATTGTTTCAGCTATTTTCATTTACACAGCATTGCCACATTGGCATTTTTCCATTCATTCCTGTGTCAGATTATTTTTTGGTATGCTGAACAAAGAATTCCCAGTTGTAGACCTCTGTGGAACACCACCAATCATCTCTCTTAATCGAAGAAGTAACCCTTTTTTTTCCAAAACTTTATTTAATTACTATGTCTTGTGTTATCTGCCTTGCTTGTCCCAGAGCTCTTTAGTTTATTTAAGGCATGAGGAACGTTATCAAGCATCTTTTGGAAATTCTAGGTAACTGTGTCAACCAGACTTCTGATTCCTTCAGGAAAATCCAATGATTTGCAAGATAAAAATTCCCTTTTTAAAAAGCTAGTTAGACTTTTCTCAGTCTGCCTTATCCATGAATTCTGTTATGAATTGTCAGCCATATATATTATGCATAATTTCTATTATTCTGTCATGAATTAATGAATTATCCACTGAATTCTCTTTTCTACTGGCTGCTCTTCAACCTTGGTAGTGAAGCATTTTTAAGGAGGGATTTAGATACTACAGATAGGGTCAGCTGTTTTGTTCTTCAGAACTGATCCTGGTAACTTGTTGCTGATTGTTTTGTCAATTTGTGGGTTTTTTTGTTTGTTTTGTTGTGTTTTTTTTTTTTTTTTTTTCCTGGCATGTGTTGCTCTTCCTGAGATGTTGAACCTGTGCATGGCCTGGTTAATATTGTAGAAGTGTTTTTCAGTAGTAATATGAACAAGATTCTGTGCATGCACCAACATCAACTCAAAAATTGCTTTTTTTTCTCTGCAGTTCCCTGACTCATTACTAATGGATTTTCTGTTCTTTGAAGGTCAGGTCTTTCTGACTGGTATCTTTGGTTATTACAGTTCTTGTAGAATGTGGACCTTTTAGTTGGGAAACATTGAAGTAATGTATCATTTAGCAGTTCAGAATAAATGCTTAAAATATTATTTAACCTTTTTATTTGACAGTGCTAATATTTTCTTGAGATATTCCAGACTAAAGAGTAACCATTTTAGAGAATCTTTTACCGGGAAATATTAAATATAATAGACCTGTGTTAAATCAGAGGTCTTTTTGGATCTTGGTGAGAAAATGCAATTCTTTTTGTAATGTTAATGAGAAGTACGAGCAAATGTGTAGTGTTGAAGCTGCTGGCTGTTGTTAATTAGTAATTAGAATTCACTCATAATGAACACAGAATCAGTGAGGTCAAATGATTGACTAGTACATTGCTTGTACTAGTTATTATGTCAAATATCAAAAATTACATGGGGCAAGAAGAGCTGATCATGTAAGTTGGAAAGAATTTTCAAGAGAGGAAGTACATCCATTTGCATTAAGTTTTTACATTAACTTGTTAGGATAAACTTCTGATATTTTTCCTTTCAGATATTCAGTCTCTTGAAGGAAAAATAATTTAGTGTGAAGAGTAGTAGAACATAATACCTAGAGATGGCAGCTTTGAGCTGTGTTTTGAGCGGTGTACTAGTCATTGTGTAATGTTTCCTTTATAGTTAAGAGGAAAAAAATATCAACAAAGAAATTAGATTAAGTTTTTGACTTGAGCTCCTGAGATTTCAAAGCCTAGCGTTAGACTGGAGTGAGAGCAGGGAGTTAGTATTGCCTGATCGTGGTGCAAGGTAAATTGAAGCTATATAATTGACTCTGTGGAGAATGAAATAAGTTACTGTGCCCATTTCCCTCAGAAAGCTTCTTTACTTAAATTTGAAGTACTATACTTCTTTATTTTGGAGCAGGAAAGATCAGAAGACTCCCACTGATGTATAGTTATAACAAGTGACTGAGACTTTTTATGCATCTAGAGGAAAGAGTATAGAAGTGTTGCTTTTAGACCAACTAAACTGTTAGTGTTATAACCTTCAGTGCCTCTTCAGACTGGTTATTGGAAAGGTGCTACCTGCCTCTCTTAGCAATTGAGTCTCCTGTATCTCAAAGATTGTAAATAGTTCCTGGCATCTTGATACTAAAAAATACTGACATACTTTGAAATAATTCATATGACAAATAGGATTATGAAGAAACTGGAGGAAATGGCTTTTGAGGCTTTTAAGTGTGTACATAGTTTGCAAAACAGTAAGTAGACAGGGAGTTAAACTATAAATTGAAAAATACTAGGTCCCTGGAATAGGAGAAAGGCAGTTGCATACAAGGTGTGCATATGGTTGCTGCTGGGAGTTTACTTGGTGGTGAGCATGTGATTATAACACCAAATTCGACCTTGTGATCAAACTGTTGCCCTTGGCCCCAAGACAGTGAAAAGATGACTGGGCACTGTGATTTGTTTCCTTTAATGTTGGCAGTAGGAAGGAAGCAAACAGGCAGGCTGACATAGTAGTGATTGTAAAGATGTTTTCCAGTATATGGACCATTTTACACATAGTCAAATTTAATTTGACTCATCTGAGTTTTATGGATATTGCTTCCAATTTTAAAGCTTTATTAAAAAAGCATGAGTGTTTTGATTTCTTTTCCAAATTGATTGGTATTGATATGGAGTCTGTATATATGGTATTTTTTATTAGTCTAATCAAAGCTTAGCATTAACAAAACAAAAAAGAGTAAAAACTTTTTCTCCTTTAATGTGAGACAAAATCTTTCACCAGTTTGTTTATTGTTATACTTTAAATACCTTTTTTTTTTTTTTTTTTTTGGCTATTGTAGTATAATTTGGAACAACACAAGGAATGTAAAAATGTTTTCTGACTATTCTATTAATAATTATTAGCAGGTTGAACTACCAAGTTGCATAGTTTTGTTATTTTATGACTTTCAATTACATCTTATGTGCAATTTGCTTTCTAATTCTGATTTGCTATCTCAGAAGTATGAGAAGTTGGTAAGATGGGCTGTCTTCCTCTTTTGCATGTAGTCTAGATACAAGCCTATTCAGAGTTCCTCTTCAATTAAATCAACTTCACTCATCAAGAGCTTGGTTCCTTTGTGTAAAAGTGTAGTATTTTTCATTTGCAGTTTCAACATTATATTCCAATTGGTTTGAAAGTTGAAGTCTAAGCATGGTAGGCTTTTCTGTCTAGCAGATCTCAAAGCAGATGCCTAGTTAATGCTTTCCTACACCACCTCTGTTACTTATTCTTTCCTTCCAATATGTTTGCTCCAGATATTAAATATACAAAAGATCAGACTGACAACTCTGTTAAAATTCTACCTTATACCTTCAGCAGTTTTAAAGTGCTGTTCCCGTAGTTTTATTTGCATGTTTTTGTTCAGCCTAGTTTCCTGTTAAATGTAGGAATGTATAACAAGTATATTTCAAATTTTTTTTTTTTTCCTAAAAGCACACTATCTCATTTTCCTGTCATGTATTTTGATTGCTGATCTAGTCCTGGAGAAAAGTTACCAATAGGAACCAATTTAATGAATTCTTCAATGAACTAATACCTTTAACTATAGCCAGCAACAATGTGAAAAACTGGAAATAATGAAGAAATAAAGTGACATCACTCTTGATTAGGCTAACCTCCTGATATACAAATTGCTGCAGTATGTGCTGTCTTTAACTAGAATTCAGTTGTGTTGGGAAGCTTAGGTTATTATATGCTCCTTGTATAACTTAGCAGGGTCTTACTCAAACAGGATTTAGTTCCACAATAAGCAAAGAATAATAAAGCAAGCCTGGAGGAGGAAGAGTTAAGTGAAGATTGCTTTCCAGTCTGTCAGTCCTGATCTAATGGGACGATTATGGGTTCAAGTAGAGATGTCGATAATTTATTATTTTTTTGTTTGATAGAACACAGAAACGTATGTTCTTAATGCTGTTACCATAATAATGGACGTAATTGTCTGGGGAAAGTAAAAGAAGGTATTAAAACACTCCTAAATCAGGTGGCATGTATTGAGTACATAAAAAAGGCTTGTGATGGATGAATTATTGCCAGATGATTTTTTGAGTCTTACTGGCATGATGCTTGGAAAAAAAAAAATCCAGAAGTTTCTCAATTATGTACAGATTTGACTAAACTTTTATAAATTTAAAGTAAGGATAGAGAACAAAAGTTTTGATGAATTTTTGAGTCCTGCTAGTTTACATAAAGTTAATTTATATACTAATGCATGGGTACAGTCTATGGGAAGAAAACAGATTGATAGTCTAATTCAAGAAAATGGAGAATGACTGCTCTTCATGTGGTTTGTGAGTAGCATTTTTTTGGCCAAATTTTCAGGAACAGATTGGAATTATATAAGAATTAAGGCAGAAAGCTTGTTTCTGAGAGATAAACTTTTCTATGTAGCCATGATAAAGTTAAGAAATACAAAATCAAAATCATGCGGTTATTTTAATGTCATAGAATCATAGAATGGTTTGGGTTGGAAGGGACCTCAAAGGTCATCTAGCTCCAACTGCCCAATTCATTAGAAATGGATAAGTGACCCCCTTACTGCATTTTCTTTACAGTTTGGTGTGTTGTGTTGGTGTGTGGGTTTTAGGGTTTTTTTGTGGTAACTACCAGATAAGATCCTTTAGAAATGCAGGCAGAGTTTCCATACTAGTGTCACATTCCCAGGGACAGTGAGAGCAGCTGACAAGTAGTGTTCTTTTAGGAAAAAAGAAAAAATTGCAACTTCTAAAGAATAGAAATATGTTTTAGGAAATTACTGCATTTATGTGAAATATAAAATCAGTATTAATACTGAAATATAATATAGGGAAGACAGCCTGTCCAAGGTCAAAGGAACTAATGGTTTTGGCTGTCTGTTTATGATTCAATGTGTGAAGTATGTAGAAGATTTTCTCTGGTCTGCTGTACAGCCTGTTGACTGGGACGTACCACACAAGTGGGTGCTTTTAACTTGCTCTTTTTAATGATCTTGTGGAGCAACTTCCTTGCGCTGTTTCTTTTTTTTTTTTTTTTTTTTTTTAAATTAAAACACTGTAAAG
>JAVSBS010008675.1:38066-66726 GCA_033124195.1 Coracias cyanogaster
CTCTGTGGCTGGGACTAGATCCGCAGGTAAGAGCTAGTGAGGTTGAAGCTTATGAAAAGTAGTCAGATTAAATCACTGTAAAGTGCTCCTCTGTGAAGAGATTTGAAGTCTTGTTAAAACTACTGTGCAAAGCTAGGTGATTTTTCAGGAATTGCCAGGTATGCAGCCTTGGAAGTCTGGAACATGACACAGCTGACGTAGAGTGTACTGCATCATCACTGGTCATTTTTGAAAATTTTAAATATTTTTACTGTTATTAAAAAAGAGTATTTGTTAACCTATTTTGTGGAAATTCTGTGGGTTACTTTGTCAGTTTTTATGAAACTTTGAATGGACAAATTATTTTCATTTATGATTATGTACTTCAGAGATGAATTTAGTTTTGGATCTGGAGGCTTTATTTACAGAAATTACTACTTTTGTGTAGATCTGGACCTTGTTTGTTACTGTAACTCTATAGATAAATGTACATTGCAAGATTTTATTATTTTTTGGGCTTCTAAAATAATTTGACTTGAAACTTTGAAGTTGAGACTGTGAAGCCAGTTGCCATTTGTTTACCAGAACTCACATAAATTTTTCTGTGATACCTGTTTAGCTGCACAAAGTAAGTAGCTTTTCAGAGCTTCTGTTTCTTTTTTTTCCTTAAAGTTTTTTTACTTTTACAATTTGGACATTGTTCATGATCATCTAATGGATTTTTTTTTTATATTATTATTGTTTATAGTAGAAAATTAAATAAGGAAGAGGCTCTCCAGACATGTGCCTGTATTAAATATTTGTTTTCATGGACTCACAAAAAATAATTGCGGTTGATAAAGACCTCTGGAGATCGTCTCCCACACCAACCTCTTTGCTCAAAGCAGGGTCAACTACAGCAGGTTGCTCCAGACATTGTCCAGTTAGGTTTTTAATGTCTCTAAGGATATTCAATTCCACAATACCTCTGAGCAACCTATTCCAGTCTTTGACCATCCTCACTGTAAAAATAAATGTGTGCATAATTTTTTCTTACAGTTAAATGTGATTTCTTGTATTCCAATTTGTGCTTATCGCCTCTCGTCTCTTCACTGGATAACGCTGAGAAGAGTCTGACTCCCTCTTTTTTACCCTTTTCCACCAGCCATTTAATTTTATTTGAATTATTTGGTTATTTAAAAAATACTTTCTCCAAATATGATGGTATCAATCAAATGAAGAAATTAAGAGGGACTTTACTGTCTTAAACTGTCTTAATTCCTACGGCAGACTTTCTAAATTGTGACAGTTTACTTTTCTCTTATATTTATTTTCTCGTTTCCATTTTGGCTAGTTGAAATGTGTGTCTATCACCTCTCTGTAAAAGAAATACTAGATCAAATAAATACTTTCATATTCACTTGAGAAATGTGATTTAACTATTTTGTTCATACCCTGGCTTTGGTCTTGTGATTCCTGCCTTCTGCTGTCATCCTCTCCACCTGATACGCACAGTCAGCTCTTTACAGATCATATACCTTTTGTCATCTTTCTTTATCATTATGGCTTATGAAGAATTTCTACTGAAGTCATTTTCTCAGGGAAAAGAGCTGATTGGAGAAAATGGAAACATCTAGTGGAACGTTTTGGTTCCATTGAAACTAACAGGATCTATACCAGCTGTTTTGTGGGCTTGCACCTCAAGAGCTGCTAAGAAACCAGCTGATGTGCTCTGTAGGTGGCAGTGTCATGAATGACTGAGCTGCCTACCTGTCTACCTCTGTTTACAGCCAGAAATGCCTCATTTTTCCTGTAATTTCCTACTGAGCAGGATCTCTGAATTACGACTTCAGTAAACGGTGTAGCTTTATATACTTCAGCTTGCATATGGTAATATTTATATGAAATTCTAACTGAAAAACCACAAGGTCTTGAAAAGTTTCTGTAACCTAGATATCGTGAAGTAGTATATCTGAAATGACCAGGGTTAATTTATTGAGTAAATACCTTCACTGTCTGCCACTGTGATTGTTGCTTTTGACATACGGTATCAAAACTTTAAAATATGAGTGTGTTGGAGGCTGCCTTCTTGGTGCTTATCTGCCTGTTGTTTTGTCATCTGTTCCTTGGACCGTCTGCCTCTTGGTGTTGTCTCTCCTCAGACTGTGGAGTACAATTTTTAATATCTTCCATCTGGACTAGATTCATGACACTTTTTCCTCACTTATTTCACAATGACTCTTTTTTAATACTTTTAGTTGTTTTTAATCTCACTCCTGTTGTGCTGTGCTGTCTTAGTATAAATAAACACCTAGTATACTTTATTCATTTAAAGGTAAGCAGTTTTGTGCACTAGCACTCTTGAAACTGTATCTTATGTGTTGTGTCTGTCAGAAAACATCACCTTTAGCATATACCTTGATTTTCCACTTAGTTTATAAGTAAGTTATAAAGGTAGGGTAAGTTTATAAGGGGATTCCTTCATTTCACAATCTTTGGGCTGGTCTGGACCATTTACACTTGTATCCTTCCTACCATCTCTTCCTGATTAGGCTTTCCAGATAAGTGTCCACCTTTGTGTGCCTGGGACGCAGGGTTTTTTTCCTGTATAACTGTGCATGTAACTTTTTTTTTTTGTTCTCAATCTGCATTTCTTGTACTGACGTTGGCCTGTGAGTCTTTCTTTCTCCATGTTCAGCTGATCATCACCAACTTTTAAAGTGTTTTTCAGTGGCACTAGGAGCTTCTTAATCTCAGAAATAGCTGTGAGTGAAGCTTAGTTAAATCTGGTTTTGTAGTTGATAAAGCAGTTGTCATGACCTTCTTGTCTTTTTCTCTGTGAATAGTCTTGTGTACAGGATCTGCTGTGTCATTTATAAAGATTGCTCCTCACAGAAGTGTTCTTTTATCTGAACTTTGAATCATTTAAGCAGAACTGTGAGGAGGACTTTCTTACTGTCAGCTGAGTAATTGTTTCAAAGTTCATGTGGCTCTTAAGGTCACCTTTTTGTGTGTAGTGTCTTTACTCAGTGTCAGAAATCTTTTTCTCAAATACTGTTATACAGCACCTGCAACTCACTAATTAGCTCCCTCTTGTGCTCTAGTCTGTTATCTGCAATTAAAAATAAATGATTAGTCCACCAAGGTAGCGATGCTGATTTGCCTTTTGAGATCTCTGTGACAGTGTAATGAATGAGCCATAAAGGATCCTTTTAAGAAGAATATTTGTTTAAACCATTCCTATAGATCAGTGCACGGGCTGCTTTCAGCTTTTGCGGGTCTTCACCAAGCTCTTTGGGATACTGTTTTATCTCATAGGAAAAGAATGGATTCAGATATATATCTCATCTTACTACAAATTCCTGTTGAAGGATGTGAACATCTTTTATTCAAACACCACCAGTCCAAAATAATCGGTAACACAGAGTATCACTGGGTTTAAATTCCAAATCAATAAATGTTTACCTGTCTCAAATGATAAAACACTTGAAGACCTTGCAGAAATTTCAAGTGGACTCTTGAAGAGAGGTCAGACAGCTTTGTCAGTCATTTAATTCCTCTGAGTAATGAGGAAGTTTTTTGTGTGGTCTTGTCTCTTGTTTACCATCAGCTGTAGATATATGGACAGCATTATAACCCCCTCAAGCCTTTGTTTTGCTGGACTAAATAGACCGTCATTCTACTGAACCTCTGTATTGTGCATGCCTGCCGGTTTGAGCTTATCTTTCTTGATGTGTATGATGATAGTAGCATACAGTTCACATTTTCTTTTTAGATCCTATCAGCTCCTTGTACAGTAAGTCTGAAATTTCTGCATGGTTAATCCAAACTACTTACATTAGGTAGTTTCTTTTATCTTCAAGTCTCTTTTTCTGAGGCTCAGTATTCCATGCCAAGCAAAACTTTACCAGATGTGCTAAGCGTGCAGCTTCCTGTTTTGTTATTTTTTTTTAGCCAGGTATGATTGAATTTAGGGTAAACCCTAGAATATTACATTGCAGTATGCAAAAGACAACTGCCAACTGTACAAACACTGTGCAGATGGGATGCAGAGTGTATGCGCTTCTGGTATGACCTAGCAAAGACTAAATGTCGTTCTCAGAACCAGAGACATTTTTTTCTACCCAGGATAAACTGTCCTTGAGCCAGTCTGTGAAGCCAACAAGCTGGAATTCATTCTGTGACTTTGTATGCCTTGGCTTGCAACTCTAGATGAAGTCTGAGGTTTACGAGGATTTGCTTTCAGTCAATATTTAGGTAAATCATACATTACTTATCAAAACAGGTGGCACTGATGTTGGAAGTATGTGGTTCATGAAGACTGGTAAATCTGTTTTGCATCTCTTTAAAAGAACTCAGTACTCCACTATAAGAGTAGCTGGTTTTAGCAGATGTCTCCAAAAGGTTGCTATGCACACATTGCCCCTTTTCTTTGGGCTCTTCTGACTGAATTTTCTCAGGTCTTCAGTTACTTTGCTCTTTAGGGAGGATATGATGTCTTATGCACGTGCTGAATTAAATCCCCATAGACTGAGTGTGTGGAAAATCACTTTTTAATTCTGTGAACTGTTCCTTAAGAAAACAATATAATATCCTTTCTGTTTAGGTTTGGGTTTTTTTTTTTTTTTTTTTTAGTAGAATGCTGCAGTATGAATTAGAAGAACCATGTAATTAAAGTTTTTCTGCTTGAAGTAATCTGATTGAAGTTCATTTTGCTGTCCTTTTCATGGCTGGATTTATTTTTCAGAGAAATAGTCTCCGTATCATTGTTGGTTTAGTTTAAATATAATTGTCTGGGATTAGTGGCTGATATTGAGCTGGTTAATGTTATATTAAATGTGAAGATCTAAATCAGATCGTTCTGTTATGAAATACTATGCAGCACAGAAGTATGCAGTTCAGATGTTATCTTTCTGTAATCCATTATTTGCTTTCCCTTCTCTCCTTTCCAATTTTTGCAGGAAGACATCTACATGTATGGAGGCAAAATTGAAACAAATAATGGCAATGTTACTGACGAGCTGTGGATTTTCAACATACACAGTCAAACATGGAGTGCCAGAACTCCTGCAGTACTTGTACATGGCCAGCAATATGCAGTGGAAGGTCATTCAGCACACATAGTAGAGCTGGACAGCAGAGATGTGATTATGATTATAATTTTTGGATATTCTGCCATATATGGTTACACAAGCATTGTGCAAGAATACTACATCAGTAAGTCGCTTTCAAATAATTTCTATTATGTACTGATAAAACAAAATTCAGATTTTTTTTTTTTTCTTCTAAGTGAAGAAAACTGTTTCCGGTAAGAAAAATACACATTTTGCAGAATAAGTAAAAATATCATCTTTTTTCCTTCAAGTTATGTATATCAGATTTCTTGTTAAGCAGCAGCATTTAATACGTTTGGAGTATAAGGGCTTTGGCTCTGTGTTACTGTGTGTGTGGCCATGATACTCTAAAGATTGAAACCAGAAATTCCATGCAGTGGTTATTGTTGTGATGAAACTTAGTGTTTTACCACAGAGTAGATAGAATAAAAAAGAGTAAGTAGAGCAAAAAAGGGCAAAAGAGGATACAACGAACAGTGGTTACTACAACAGTTTAGTTACTTTGAAGGTTCTTTGATGTTACTGTAATACTTCCGTTCTTATTTTTGAAAGGTAATAACTTAGTTCATCACTGTATATAGGGTTCTCTCTAAAGTGTATATGTGTTGCTAGTAGAGGAAATAAGAGAAAATGAATGCTAATTTTTGTAAATAACCTGCCATGTCTGTCTGGGATTCCTCTTGCGAACGGCAGGCTTTTCCTAGGGGTGATTTTAAAAGCTAGAATTAAATAAATCAGGAGGAATTTTTTTATCTTATAGATGGTACATCTAAGATACTATTTCACTAGAATAAATGGGAAAATCTACACCTTCCGATACGTTCTTAGGAATATTTATATACCCACTAATTCAGATTATAATTTTCTTTTACTTTTTTTGATTCCGTGTTTTCTGTAGAGTTGTTCTGAATCCTTCGGTTATTTAAGCAATCACAGGATGCATAATGCAAAATATCAGAGAAATATTTGTATGTTAAGGCATAATTTTTAACTGCTCCATTTAACTTTTTTTTTTTGCATGTTTTCATATGTATAGAAACACTCTTTAAACAGATTTACGAACTGGGAAAATCCTTTCAAAATTCAGAGGGTTCTTATGGTGCCTTGCATTATCTCTCATGGCAGTCTTGAAATCTTATAACGGTGTTGAAAAAAGATAAAAGAAAATGGGATTAGGAGAAAGAACACCATAATGTGCTTTATCCACACAGAGATATTTGATTGAACTGCATAAAACTACTATAAAACTCTGCTCTTGGAGTGTTTCATTCATAAACAGTATTGTAAGATTTGTTAAGTGTTAAAGGCCATCAGTAGAAAGCCAACTTAATTTCTGAAAATTTCTTTTTAACTTACTGGAGAGAATTTTTTTTTTTTTTCTTGAAGGCAAAAATATCTTGTTCTAGTTTTCTCTATGCTCATTCACTGTAATGTCTATTGGAACTTTGAATTATTTGCTTCTTCACATGCTCTTTATTTAATCTGGAGTAGAAGTACCAATATTTTTCTCACCTATTATTGTGGTTAGTTTAGTTATGAAGAAGGGTACGTGATTTCCTTCATAGTGTAAAATTTTCTGGCTTATGGTTGCAAAGTACAACTCATTCCTATTTTAAATTTTCTTTAACGTTAAAGCTAAGTTTGTGGAGGATTAGTAAAGCAGAGTATAACTAGGCATATATAAAACAAATCAAAACCCCCAAACGTTTCATGCTATGGTGATAGGCTTTGAGTGGGAGAAAGCACTTATCTGACAGTAATTATGGGAGTCAATTATTCTCAAGTTTTTATGTATCCTTTCTGAGATGATAATTTTATCACATACTAGTGAGAAATTTATTTTATTAGAGAATATATGCTACACTGCATCAAATAGAAAAAAAAAAAAACTTGTAACAATATAGGGTATTGCTGTGGCAATGCATTGATTTCAGTGAGTCTGCTCATGCAACAAAGGAATATTGGTGCATGTAGTGCTTTGTGGAACATGGTCTATATGCTGTTAACAACTATTTCTGCTGTGGATAATTCTTGTGGTTCATTTTACCTCATTGCATCTCCTTCCTTCCTCTCCCCTCTAAGTTAAATAGTTTTGTGGCAAATTTTTCCTGTCAGCTGTAGCATCATCTACAGGTTTGCAGCTGTAGGATCATTTTTTAACCATAAAATTCCAGATGATTTGAACTAAGAATGACTAGTTTTTTGGGGGACTTTAGCAGCTCAGAATCCAAATTTTAAAAGACATAGGAAATGGTGGAAGTGTTGTTGTGAACCTACCTGAACAGGAAAGAAAATTTGTTATCAGAAAGGTCTTCTGATGTTATGGAAAGAAAAATAAGAGTCCAATTTTAAAAACACTTGCTTTTAAAACATACATTTGCTTAACTTTTCAAATTGTACTGCTTGATTCTTTCTAAATGTTATCAGCTATGGCTTTTAGTCCTAATGAAGGCTGTTTTTCAAGCATTTACCAGATGCCTACTGACACAAAGAGGCATAGAAAGAGGCAACTTACCATTTGGTTCACATGGATTAAGACCTCTAGTGATCAAGTCCGGTTAATGAACATTGATAAATGTGATGTGTGGAGTTCTGGTGCTAAAGCCTTCTTTAGTTACTGAGACCCTGATTTTCGTGGTGTCTGGGTCAAGAAATATCTAAAGTAGTTTTAATTATTTGTGGATTCTCTAGCTTTTCACATAGGTATGTGGTTCTTATTAAAAAAATATGGATCAAATTTGTGCATGGTCTGAAGAATCATCTTCACATTGATAGTGAAAAAAGTAGTTTCTATCAACATCAGATTCTAGAAAAATCACACATTTTTTGCAGGCAGATTTCACCATGCAAAAGCACAGGAATTAATTTCTGCTGCAAAGGTATGGTGGTTTTTGGAGGAATAAAAGAGATCCTGTTGTATTTTCTTGCTATACGTAGACTTATGACTTTTGAGGAACCAATAAATCCTGGTATGGGAATTATGTGAGTGATTTTACTGACTTGAACCATAAAGCGTTTCTGGGTTACTCCCCAGGGAAATTTATTTCCCCTTAGGTTAGCAATACCTCATAAACCTTCTAAGAATCTCAATGTGAGTCTCAAGGTGAATGTAATAATGGTGTTCTGTTTTAGCTGAGGTTTAAAAAAGCTTGTTATATATTAAGAAACTTCTGAATAAGTCTTCTGTAATTTTATTTTTTTTTAGGAGACAGAGATTTGTTTGGATTAGTATCATATCACTTTGGTTTTTAGGCTGAATCTTTTATGACTTTAGAAGTAGGTTATAGGTTGCTTTGGATGAAAAAGGTTTCATTGAAATAGTGTCAAAATAAATGACCCTATGATGTAACATGTGTTTCCTTTTTTATAAGTTAGCTCAAGCTTCATGGTTGCTCTAAAAACAGGAATTTGTCACTGCAATGATGTGAAGATGGTACACTGAGGTGTACAAATACTTCATACATAGTATGTTTGAAGATCGTATTGTGGTAAAGACAGATCAGGCCAATGTGTCTGCTTTTCATTGGATTTTTTAGAGGTGTTATTACTATATGTTAATCTTTTTTTTCAAACATGCTTTTAAGGATAGATAACTTTTAGATAAGGTTTTATCTCAAAATACTATTTGTTTTGAGTGATAAAATGATTGTTGCTCAAATTTGCAGTTTTTCTTGATTTAGCCATCCTAATCAGTTTCATACAAAGAAATTAACTGGAAAAAAATAAGATTTGGCCTCTTTTTAACTTGCTTTGCATTCTTTGATGGTGGAATGGTTTGACGTGATAAACTTCCTGTGAGCTAGGGGCTGGAATTTACCCTTTTGGCCATTGAAGTCAGTACTTTTTAAATGTAAACAGCATATTTTATAATTTCTTTCAAAAATAAATGAGGATTCATCTTAAACGATTTGTCATTGGAAAATTGGTTATAATTTTGGTGACTAGCTGTCTTTGTATTCATAGCCTACCTTTATCAATGTCCTTTTTATATTGACTTGTGTCCAGGGTTTAATGTAAGCAGCTTGTCTCCCTTCCTAGAGTTCTCTTTGAATTGTATCAATAGATACCAATCCTCGCTTTTGCAAGACTAATTAAGGCAACACCATCTATTCTGCTCTCATTCTAGTAGTTCATCTCTATACCTTTTCCACAAGGAGTTCACCTCTCTTGAACATGGATGATTAGAAAAGTCTTTGTGATATTCTAGGTGAGATTTCACCAGTGCCTGGCTAAATAACCTTAATCCTACTTTACTGGGGACACCTCACTTGGTATGTAGTAAAATGACATTTGTACTGTATCCATGAGAGAGTCATTAATGGCTCATAGACTTTCTCTGCTGAAGCAGTTCTACTCATTCTTCTCAGTCATTATCAAGTGATGAGCTTCCATTTTATAGAAGTTCATGTTGCTAATCCAGGTGCACAAGTTATAATTGAATTTTTATCCATTTTTTTCCTGGTAATCCAGATCATCCAGTTCATTCTGCGTGTTTTCCTACTTTTTCTGTGAACTGATAATGCCATAAAAGGCACCCATCCTGACCGTTAGGAAGTCTCCCTGGTAATCCCAGCAACTCTCAACATTGTTCGTTGCTGCCCTTTGTTCAGTGCCCAAATGCTGTTCTGTTACAATGGCCTATTTACTAATTTCCCATTGTGACACTGTAGTCAGGACATTACCGAAGCCCAGACACTAAGAACTCTTCCTTTTGTAGGAATTTTTTTTTTTGGGTAAATGTGTTGTACATAGTTTGGTACATTTATATTGTCCAGCGAGACAATTTATCATTATTTCAACATTTTAAAATTATCTTTTTTTTTTTTTTTTAAAAAAAAAAACACCTTTGTTCTAAATCTTGGTCTGTTACTGAGGTGAGATCAGGGTCTGTAATTGTCCAGATCTTGTCTCTCCTTTCCCTGGTCTTTAATGTCAGCATGATTGTTTGGTCATATCTAACCAGCTTTATTTAAAATGCTTGCTACTGGGCTTGCTTGCTGTGTCTGTCGGAGTTCTGTAAGGGAGTCATAACCCGGCTTCAGTACATTAAATTAGTGAGTTTAACTTCTCTCTCAGCTGCAATTTCTTCTGCTATTTACATGTTTTTGTAGATGCCTTTTTTCTTTTTTTTTCTTTCACTTGATCAGTCTCCTGGAAATGGTTGTGATAAAGCAGGACATGATATGCAGGATCTGTGTGACAAAAGTGACCAGAATATTGCAGCCTGTAACTGTGTCCAGCTGTTCAGTATCTCACAGATTTAATTATCTGAAGTTATCATAGTGACTTCCCTAAGCATTCCAAGAGAAACTTCATGTGGTAGAATTCTCTGGACTATTGCCTAGATGTTGACTGAAAAATGTCAAATTACAAATTAAAAGTGGAAGCCCCTATCACTGGAATGATTTCTGTGTGTGTGTGTGTGTGTGATTATTTACAAAAGTCATTTGACCGTATTTTACACTCTTTATTAGCCTTACAAACTGAAATCTGGAAATAATAATAAATAATCCAATTTCCCTACTTCTGGTTTGTTTATTCATAGAGCTCTTTCTATATTTCCGCCTTTTAAGCTGTTGAGGATGAGTTTTGCATGACTGATTGGTCAATCGAGTACTTCCTCTGATCTAATGATAGAGTGGGATCTCTTGGAGTATGAGAAGAGTTATGTAAATTCCTTCAACAAAAAATGTATTTCTGTTTAAAAAAGAAAAGATAGATGAAGATCCATATCAATGAGTTGTTTAAAAAAAAAGCAGCTCATATGCACAGTAATGTCTTTTAACTTCAGGCAGAAGTCTATTTTTGTCTGAATGATGCAATATTGAGGATGATGAAGAAGTGTGAAAGGGATCAAAACTGCATATATACATTACAGTATTCAAAATTCAAACAGCTCAACTGAACTTTAGAATGGGAAATAGAAGGAGAAACTGTAATAATGCTTTTGAGTTTTATTTCAGAAAGATGGCGCTGGGCCCATTTTCTCAAATTTAAGTAGTTATCCATAGCACAAGGTTTTTATTATGCAACAAGGAACAGCTATTTGTATTTCTGTGCAAGTCATGTAAAGCTGTGCAATATGCAATTTTACCCTGACAGTGTTTGAAATGGTACACAAACTAGTCAGATACAAGTGCAAAATAATGTATTTTGCATATGATCAATACCATTGTGTAAATTTATGCAGAGAAATAGTAATTTTTCCCTGAACAGAATATGTGCCAATTTTCAGGACTGATCACTGTTTAAATGAAAAAATGTGGATGGTGTTGGTGATAGAAAGGTGTGTCTGCCGGTTGCCTCCTCACCAATCCTCTTACATAAATTGTATCTAGTAAATCTATTTGTTAGCAAGGTAATATGTATGTAGACTACAGTACTATCAGTACAAATTTGATATTTGTGTTCAGAGTTGCAGTTCTTAATAGGTTGATAATACCAACAGAGAGATTAGAATAAAATACTAGCTACATTACACTCCATATAAATCATGCAAGTATACTGTTTCAGATATAAATAGTGTATTACACAAATATCGGCATTCGTACACACAAAACCAGCACAAGTCTTCCCATTTAATCTGTACTTTATAACAGGCTATAAGCATTTGTTTTTGAAAAAAAAGTAACTTGCTTATAGAGGCAGTGCCTGGAAACCATTTAATGAAAGTAGAATAGCAGCTGTAATAACTGAAAGTCATGAGTCTCTTCACTGAACAGAAGAATGCAGAGGAAAAAGAGGTAATCTTACATACCTCCATAATATCAGATAAAAATTAAAATGGAATTTAACTTTCAGGTGAAACAAGGTGTATGGTGGTGTGCACTAGTTTCAGGTAAATAGCTTTATAATGTCAGCCAATTTAGCCTAAGAATTATGAGACTGCTTTGTTTTGGAAGTCTTTGTCCACAATTTCTAGTCTCCTAACATAGTCTTGAAGAGGCACTAAGTGGTTTATGTCTTCCATTTCCCATCTGTAGAAATGGCTGCCTCTTGAATAGAGTGGCTTCCACAGGAGGTACTTACCTTCTGGCTTGCTCTTTTTGTAACTTACATCATAAGCTGCGAAGATGGAGGAGAAAAAGGAAATTTCAGGGCCACAGGCAGCAAGAAGTCACTTAACCTTTCTGTCTTTTTTTATTTCTGTGGTAAAATGTTTTCCAATTGCCTTTTATTCTTCAGTCATAACAGCTATTGTGAATAGTTTTATTTGGCATCTCTTTACAGTTATTAATGATGCAATGTAAAGTGTGGATCTAAGTGCCAGTTTAATGAACTGCTATCAAATTGTGCTTCTGTGAGTTTTCAGCGACGGAGTAGGTATATTTGGAGTTAGATAACTGAAGAAACAGTAGCTGGAAACTGATTTTAGCTCAACAATTTTACAGTTTACTAGCAAAGTGTCTATCCATATCCATGTGTACTTTGAGCTACCTTATGTTCCGTGCTTCTCACAGCAGTTCATTTTCTGCCAGGCTTCTCCAGACAGTTTCCCCATGACTCAGTACAGGTGTTCCTAATGCAGCTGGAGTAGCTGCAGCACTGAATTCTCATCAGCCAACTCTGGTGGGACAAAATTAAGCTTGAGAGAGAATTAATCATAACTCTTAATTTCATATTATCCAAAAGGTTTGGGCTTTTTTTCTGTGTTTGTTTTGTGTGTGTGCTGAACTCCCACGTGGGAGAGGATGAGATACTACCTGGCATCTGTAAAATAATGTGTTTGTGGTTTAATCAAGAATAGCAGGTAATACTCTAATAACATTATCCAATTGCAGATAATTTTATACCAGTGTATCAAAATATTTCTTAAAACAAGTCCCTAGTTATTGCTATGTTTAGCATTATAGTGAAAATTATTTTATGTACTTAAAACTCCTAGTATTGTATATTAGCAATATTAAGCCTTCAACTGTCTTTTCTACATCTGTTTTAGGGTCTAATTCTTGGCTCGTCCCAGAAACAAAAGGAGCAATTGTGCAAGGTGGATATGGCCATACTAGCGTCTATGATGAACTGACAAAATCTGTTTATGTCCATGGTGGATACAAAGCATTACCTGGAAATAAATACGGATTGGTGGATGATCTTTACAGATATGAGGTTAATACTCGGACATGGTAAGTGAGATTTATAATATACGAAATTATTTGTTACCGAAAAAGAAAACTTAAGTGTAGAGTAAGGTAGGAAAGGTTCTAGTAAAAGTCATGTAGGCACCTCCATATCCTTTCCATGTTGCAGGACATTTTCTATGCAACAAAATGGAAGAACTGTGATGAGGGATTAGACTTTAGGCAGTGGATCAATGGAGCTACACATGGAAGGAACGGCAGAGGGGAAGCTTTGCACTCATTCTACAAATAAAGAAAGGGTTCTCCTATCCATATGTCATAATTAGTTTGCAGAAATAATGCATGTGTACTGTTTCCACATGGTATGAATATACTGCTGATACACATTGAAGTACCTGTTATATAAATAAGTAGAGAAATCTAATAACTTTGGAAGGTTATTTTTCATAAATAAAAGGCGTGAAAATAAGGGTGAAAATTCCTGGTATTTTATAGGGATCCTTAGCTAGTTCTTGGCATTTCTAATTTTGTCAGTTCCTTGTCCCTCAAGTTTATTGTAACTTATGAATGCTACTTACATGTTATGTGTAGAAAATGACCTTAAATGTTTTTTCTTACATTAGAGGTAATTTGAGATCAAGAACTATTTTTTGGACCATATTATTCTTGCAATTTAATATTTGTGTTGATCACTAATGGCTTAACTTTAAGCACACAAGACTTGCTCTCAGATGTTGGAAACGTGGGTTTGATTTCACTGAGGCTCTTAATTTTGAATGCCACTAATTCATGGCACTTGCAAACATTATTGCAAGTTGGTTTTTTTTTCCCTTTTAATGTATTTTTCAATTGCTGGATTTTTTTTTTTATTATACTTTATTCTTGGAAGTGGTTTGTTCAATAAAATAATTATTGGAATATTTTTATTCATTGTTCACATAAAAACTAATAATGGATCCTTTTCTCTATACCGATGAGACATTTTCTGCAGCTTGTACTGAACTTAACTCTTGTTTAATGAGCATTACAATGGAAGTCAGTTGTGCTATGGGGCTCAAAAGTGGCCAAGAGGATGGGATTATGACACATAGTAATAAAATCTTTGTTTACTGTGTCTGTGACATCTTATAATCACTATGCAAAGCACTCAATGAGGCAACTGAGCCTGAACCCATCACTGGAATGAAGGAAGAGGTGGAACCACAATGGCTTCTGCCCGTGTACATGACTATTATCACACTTGCATTCACTTGTCCTCACAGTCTCTGTTTTTTCTCTTGCACTTACTCTCTTCTTCTTTTGTCTGACCTGGCTGAGGTTCATATGCTTCACTAAGTCTTGGTATACAAAGCTGGTGACTTATTCAGTGGCATGTGGGCTTTTATTTAGCATAAGCTTCATGTTTCTTGGAATGTGAGGGGGAAATATTTTAATTGCTAGTGTGAACGTTATTTCTAATATGTGATGGACAATTAGGTTGTTTAATACCTATCTGGCTTCTCATTACTTACATACTGCTGCAGTCGTGGGACACTGTGGCTTTGGGTTTAGATAATGGCCTGAAACACTGGAAGCACCTGCTGGCTCCTGGGTATTTCTTCTGCTGTTATAGTATCATGCTGCTGTATGCAACACTTGGCATCAGTATAGTTAACGTGGACTAATGTTTGCAGATACACGTATATGTGCATAAATAATGAATTCAGTGTAATGTGTGCTGAGACTTGCATAATTTGCCTAGGGTTGATAGGTGTTGGAGAGTTCTGAAGATTGCTCTCATCAGTGATGCTAATGAACAGTGAAAATCATGGCCAGATTAACATACTTAAGTCTATGTTACACTTTCATTTCTGTTGAGAAAAGTTACTTTTACCATGAGGGATGAAACTCAGCACATAATATGCAAAAATTAGGGGGCAAAAAAACCCCCCAACCCTGTACAATGTGGGGACCAGGGCTGGGGCAATGCAGTTGGGTGACAAGTGGAAAAGTGAGTAGCCTGATTAAAAACTATGGGCATTGCTGTTATATCCACTGTGGAGAGGAGAGAGTCCTTAGTTATTCCCAGAACAGTGTACTCTTCAGGCTTTTAGTGATCAAGACAACTATATGTAGACAGCTGCAAGGCAGGATAATAAAGACAGAGCCTATTGTATAGCAATTAGTGTAAATTAGAAGGTAGGAGCCCTGGAAAACTGGGAGAGCAAGAGACATCTATAGCCTGAGAAATCTATAGCCTGAATGGATAACATGTTCTTAGTATGTTATCATTCTTTCAATTCATAGCAGTGCTATTTCTCCATTACTAGTTGAAAGTAACTGTTAAAAATGATGCCTTAAATATGTGATCACTTGTAACTTTAAAAGTACCTTGAGTTTATTGGTTGATTTACATCATTATGTCAAAACAATGAGATACTTTAAACTTTTTCCCTCAAACCCTATGATGATGAAAAAATACTGAAGAAATGTTACCCGTGTGATTCAAGAAAGTTTTATTCAGAAGGAAAGACTATCAGGTGTGCTCGACATAGAAAACAAAGGACAAAACAGTTTAATTGTAGGTGTGAGCAGCGTGCACTCACACTGAGTGAATGTGAGAGTCTGAACTTGAAAGCTGTTAGATTCCTGAGAGAAGTAAAAGGTTGTTAGGGGAATGTAAATAACATTCTGTGCTAGTGATTTACTCAGCTCTTCAGAAACATGTCTACAGCTGCTCTACTTAACTAGTCCAAGCTGGCAAAGCCCACCAATGGTGACTCTCTCCTGTGGTAAGATTTATGTCCTGTGATTGAATGAAGTTTATATTCTGTTCATTTTACTAGCCCCACACCTGCCACTTCAAAGCTGTAGTATTGATAGCCCTTGGCTACTGTTGGGCCCATGTTGTTGCTCTGGCACTAAGCAGACTGCACAGACATGGGCTAAAATCAATGAAGAGAGATCAAAGACTCAATCTGCGTGGACTAGGGGATTTTTGGTACTGAAATTTGTTACATTTTGAGTTTGCCAGCCTGAATATATTTATGAAGCAATGCAAGTGTTTTTTATCATGCTTAGAATGACTTCTACCTTTTTTTTTTTTTCCAGATCAGTGTGTTCATTTAATAAATAGAAGCTTTCTTCTTTTCCAATACTTAGGATAGTCTAAAGGTTCTTTAAGCCTTCTAAAGAATTCTGTATTGCATTTCTTGAGCAAAACCCCAACGTGGCTAAGGATATATAAGAACAGGAATTGATAATGTGAATGTCAATTCTGGTTAAAATTTACCATGTCATTAATTGTTTCTGAAGAATATAAACATGATACAATTTATTTCAGATATGTTATTGGACTAACTTTTTTAATAAAAAACATGTCATTTTAAATGAATGCTAACTATATATGTTGCAACATGAGAAAATTCATCTCAGAAACAATCTGAACACATGTCATCATACTTACTGAGTTATAGCTTTAGTGTTTTCCTTTAGTGTTTTTCCTGTAATTTATATTGTCTTCATCTGTGAATTTTCTTGATGTGTGTGTACAGTTTTTCATGTTAGTATTATTAATTTTTCTTCTATTTTGTAGGACTATTTTGAAAGAGAGTGGTTTTGCAAGGTATCTTCATTCAGCTGTCTTAATCAATGGAGCTATGCTCATTTTTGGTGGAAACACTCACAATGATACTTCCCTGAGTAATGGTGCAAAATGTTTTTCTGCTGATTTTCTTGCATATGACATAGGTATGTATTGCACTGTACGTTTTTCATTTGAGTTTTAAATACCACAGTGGTGCTTTCTCAAGTCCAGCTAATGGGATTCTTCCATTCCATAATAGTCTTAAGTTTTTGATTTGTGGGACAAAGCATAGTAAATAAAACAATGAATTTTTTAAAAATGGGCCTGCTACTGTCTTCTAGTATGAATAATGGGTGTGGTTTTAAATGAATTGCAAGAGTTGGCGCATTTGGGTGTTAACGAAAACGTGTTGAACAGAGACCCTAGTAGTTATTACCTCCAAGTGTTTATTTTTCATACTGAGTATCTACATAGTACCAATAGAAGATGATGCTGGAATTTAAAAAAAAAAAAAAAAAAAAGTCAAATCAAATGCATTGCTCAGTGCTGATACCAAGGCACCATGGTGGGTCTGAACTGAAAATCAGGGAGTGGAGAAGGCAAGGTGTAGGCAGCAGCAGTCTGAAAGGTGAAGCAGGTGGTGTGATGCTCAGGGAACTGGGAAAGGTGGAACTGCCGCAAGCTGAAGAGCAGTTTGGAAACATAGGAAGTCCACACCACAAGAAGCAGCGCATAAAGAAACAGCCTCTTGGAAGATATAATTGTGGTAGATAGCTGGTTGTAGCTGAATAGTTCCAGGTTGGAGCTGATAGCTGAGATGGATGGATTTTTCTGGGTATCTGACAAGTTGCCTTCCTCCCTCCTGCCTCTTCCTATGCATTTCAGATCAGAGTATTAGAAGATTCCTGCCTTTGAGACTGAAATACATATGTCACATGGAGCAGTGCCGCACCCACAGTCTAGCGTGAGCAGTCTGGCTGAGTGGGAAGGAAATTCTGGGGTATACTTCCTCATATAGGCTAATGGGATAACTACATGAAATAAATTTGGGCAGTAATAGACTATGGAATAGTTTTGCATTATTATGTTAAAGATAAACTGTTTCCATGGACAACAGCACAATGAAAATTGCTAAACTATTTGTGCTTAGTTTCATAGGATGGAAGATAAGTCTTAGGAGGTTGGTGCTAAAAAAAGTTTGCTTCTGAAGCACCAAAGCCAAATGCAGTACAACTGTCAAAAAACAGAATTCATGCCTGAGTTCAAAAGTAGGAGTAGTAACAAACCCACAAAACTTCACTGACAACCAATTGGGAGGAGGCTGGACTGCATTCAGGGAGAATGAGATGATTGGAAATGATGGTTGACATAGGATAATGTTTAATGGAACAAGGTGCAAGTCATATATGTACGAAATGATAAGAATTTTCTCCTACAAACTGAAGGAAATGACAGTGGCTTGTGTGTATGAGTCAGGAGTGGCAGGCAGGTGGCTATGCAGTCCTAATGAAAAGAAGAAAGAAAAAACAATGTCATTCTCAAAGCCCTAAATATTTTTCTAGGATTTTGGCAATACATTTAAATAAGACAAACTCAAAGAGGGCTCTGCATGGAAAGTGGCAGCAAGGCTGATTGAAGCATGAGGAGCCGTTAGGAGATAATAAAAGGAGATCATATATTTAATTTCGCAAGAGAGTGGCTGAGAGCAGAAAAGATTGTTGGTTATAAATATATGATAAGAATACACTTCAGAGGAAAACTGTTTAAGGTGTCTTGAGACAAGACTACATGGCTGTAAGTTTCAGTCTGTTGAATGGTTCAAACCGTAAGAGCTGTGTGGTTATGGAAAAGCCTCCCGATAGGATTGTGGAGTCTGTAAATCTCAGGGAATTTAATGAGTCCGTAACCCGTTTCCTGTCTTGTTTATTGCCACTGCTGTTCTTACCGTAAATAGTTTTTTCCCTTCCCTCATGTTCATCCCTGTGTTTTATGCATAGGCTGCAAATATGAACACACAAGGTCATACTTGGGCCAGAAAGCCTCTTGTCCTGGGATCGAAAAGTTGGGAAATGTGTCAGAGCAGTCTTGGAAATGAATTCATCCATGATCCTGTTGAGAATAGCCTGGGGATAGTGCCTGGACATATTTTTGGCAGGCGTTTATCAGCTGACTACAGTGGTAGACATGATCCTTTTTATAGGACTAGTTGATGGCTCTTTATACCTTTCTGTGTAGATATCAATGCAATGTGTTTGCTTTCATACAAAAATAATCAGTAAATGAAGTATGTGGAACATATATGTGTTGTTTGCTGCCAGTTTCAGCTGAGTGTGCAAGTAACACCTTTTCGGAACAGTGGAATTTTTTTTACTATATCCCTGTATTATGCATTTTGTAGCTTCTTGTAGGCATCTGATGGTGTGACCTATCGATTTTGTTCTCACTTCAGTTTACATCTGGTTTTAATTTTTAATGAAACAGAGCTCCCTCCTCATTTTAGAGGATAATACTACTTGTTTTTCTACATTTATTTGTAGAATGTACACTTAAGAGTAAACAGTATGAGTTCCAGGATATGAGTAAGTGTAACTTTCTGACTGTCACGTACCAGGAGTTTTTTTTATACTAGTTCGTGAAAATGTTGCATGGTGTTTGTTCATTTTTTTTTTTAAAGGTGGAACAATATTTTGCCTTTTCTAGTTGATTACAATATTTAATATGGTATTCATATTTTCTTGAAGTCACATTCTCTTAAAAAAACTAAATCTATGAAGACTGATTTGATTCAGACTTAATTTTCTGTGTTATTCATTTCACCAAATTAAAAAAAAACCTCACAGCACACATTAAAGACATACTTTTTCAGAAAATAAATACTTATTTTATGAAGAATTAAATGATAATGGAATGAGTGTATTTCAGATTTTTTTTTTTTTTTACTTTTTATCATGAGTTTTTTGAACAATGCTTGGAAGAAAAAAAGAGAAAAGATGCTATCAGTACCACGTTTCCTAGATACCTTGGAAGTAATGGAGTGTTATGCTGTGTCTTGTAAAAAATGGATGCTGTCTGGAAACCAGCTGAATCCTGGAGATAGAGCCTATGCTATTTATGTTCAAGTTGGGCTATAGAGTACTTTTGATTATATCTCTTATTATATGTGACATAGTCCTATGCATAGATTACTTCAGCTTTTATTATCTATGAAAATGTTTACTGATTTTCATATTCACATGAAACAAATATTTTGGGGGATTAATCTCAGTGGAGTTTAGCTGTCTGAAAGGTTGGTTTCTAATACAATCTGGTAATCCAGGCTCCTCCTCTAGTCAGTGGAAGGAGACAACTGTTTCCAGAGAGCAATTAATTTTACCAACCTTAGGACGTGTTGCTATTTTTTCTTCTTCTCTGGAATGGGTCATTGCTCTCTGGATACTGAACTTAGCCTAGACACTTGTGTGTCATGAGCCACTCCAGTCATTTTAAATGCTTATGCCATCTAAATAGATTTGTTAAAGCTGAAGAAAACAGAGAACTATTGTGATGCCCTAAATTTCATAATTTAATATTGTTTCATGTATTTACTTAAATAGCAGTAAATACATAATGAGAACTCTGCTGCATGAAATGAGCTTTAGAAACCTGGCCTTTGGTATGCTGTTGTCCTCTGATATTTTACTACCAGACTTGCTGCCAAGTTGCTCAGGCAGCTCCTTGAAGATCCACAAATAATTATCCTCAGAGGTGAGGTGTTTTCCAACTGTGCTCTTACTGCTTATGTTACGCTGAAAGAGGAACTTTGGCAATGGGGACACGGCTGCCACTGTGTTCAGTCTTGGATGCTGTGGTTGACCTGCAGTTTTCTAACTGATGCTGGTTATGGCTTTTCTTTATCTACTGTTCACTGCAGTGCCATAGTTACCTGTTCCATATGTAAAAAGAAGCTGAAGGGCCTCAACCAGTGAGATCCTGTCAGTCATGGATGTAATGCCAGTGTTTAACCTAGGATGTTTATTCAATTCTGTTACAGCATTTGAATGATACTTGTGGCAGTTTTCTAATTTAGAAAAGAAATTTGAATAGGTGTGTATAGCAAAAATATATATGCACTACTTGTGAAAATCTGTGACAGCTCTTTGGGAATCAGGGAGTTACATCTGCAGAGGGTAGTTTGTGTATAGTCCTCATACGTAATGATGACAATTAATACAAACTGGGATGTGCATGTGCAAAAACCTGGCTGCATACCTAATAGGGATTTATCATTCAAATTAAGATATTATCTTGACCTTCGGTCTTGCTGTTTAATTGAGAAACTATATATTAAGACCTGTACCCAAAGTTCTCTCAATTCCTTAGTACTACTTTGTAATATATAAAAATTGCATTCCTTTGGGAGACTTGAGACATGTAGAAATAAAGTAGGTAATCACCACTGACTTGAGGTTCTACAAAGTGCTTGGATCCAACAGAGATTAGTTTAAATAAACATGTAATAGAACTAGAAAGGAAGTGTGACACACATCAGTATTGATGTTTTGCTTATGTTTTCTTAGTTGTACAAAGTTTGATGTTACTTGAGTCTGCTGCTGTTTTTTTTCTTCAGAGAAAATCACACCAGCTGGTTACCGCTGGCCTCAAGTTCACCACTGTTTACCTCTGCTTGTGTAGTGGTAGAGTAGTTCAAGCAGGCTACTGTGCTGAGGAGTTTTTTCTCAATACTTGGTTAATTTAATTATCTGCAATTTATAAGGAATCAAATACACTTCAGAGAGAAACCATGGTGATTTGTTTACCATACAAAGTTCTAGTCCAACTCCTGCTCCAAACAAAGTATTATTGTTTTGCAGAAGTTAGTCTAATGAACACATATCTCAATAACTGGGCTAAATTATGTGGAAGGATGGGAACAGAAAAAATAACATTCCATGCAAAGTAGTTCTTTATTTTTTAAACGCTTATAAACAAAATTAAACCACTTCCTGAAGACCTCTCGTTTTTTGGCCATGACTAAGGATTATTTGGTATGTTCCCAGAGAAAACAGAACTCTGATACTGCCTTAAAATGCAGGAAGTTACACTGTGAATATTTGGTCACACTGTATGTTCTGGGCTATACCAACAACCAGCTTTTCTGAACAAGATTATGTCTGGTAACCAGATTCGGAGCAAGAATCCTGCCTTGCTCAGTTCTATCCTGTAGGCCTGGGTAGAAAGGGAGGTACAGCATTACAGTTTTGTTGCTTCACTTTTGTCATCAACCTTTGTATCTTATGTAAAGGTTTAAAAAACACATCATGTGTCTTTCTTCCTTATGCTACCCTATAATTAAGGTTACAGTGCAGATAAATGTGTTGTGTGACACTAACATTTGTATGACGTTAGCATCACTGTGCAGCTTCTCTCTCTCTAAATGGGTAGGTGGAAAGCTGTGTCCATGTGGGCTATAATTTTCTAAAGGATAACTCAGTTTTAACCCTAGGGAACCTGTAGAAGTACTACTTACAGATAAAATACCCCAAAACACGACACTATATTTTTATGTACATATATGTATTAAATATTTATGTATGTATACACGACTGTGCACATGTGCATATTGAAGAACTTGTTTTCAGCCCAACCAAGGATGATAAATTTATTTTCTTTCTAAAAAAACTCTAAAACTTTAAGATAGATTTTTGAAGTATTAGGTTGGGACTAATAAGGCCCCCATCTTTTTTTTTTTTTTCCTTTTTTTGAATTGTAAAACTGAGTCCCCCCTGTGCTTAATGCTCTTGAATTTCTATTCTAATCAGAGCATAGGGAAGTAATTTAAGTTATATTTTATGTGTATTCAGATTTGCGGATAAAAATAGATTTGACACAGAATCAGAATTTAAAATAAGGATTCTAACTACTGAGGTTAGTTTAAAAAGAAAAAAAGGTTTTTCTAAGGTTAAGGATGTTTATTTTAGTTCCTGGCCAAGTAGTAATATTTGTAAATACATTTCTGTGTGCATAAGGCTTTTCCTGTAGTTTCAGTGTATGAAGTATTCAATCTCTGTCATGTTGTATTGTGTATGCAACATATAGAGAATGACTGACAGGGAAGCTCTGTAGAAGACAAGAGCAGAAATCATTGGAACATGGCAGCTGCTTCCATTCTCTCCTCTAGTGGTAGCTCTGTTTCAGCGTTATCCATATCTATGGGAGAAATGCAATAACCCTTATGATAATACCACACTTTGCAGTATTTCTTTTGCAAGTCTTCTTACTGTCTGTACTTCAGTTTATTATTATGGATTAAATAATATGCAAATTCAGTTGGCTTTGAAAGACTATTACATGTGAAATACTGAGTTTCTTCTAGGGGTTTAAAACAAAACTTAGAACTTTTTCCTATTTGGAAAAAAATTGCAGGATTGTCTCATGAGATTAACTTTAGTTTTACTTGTAATCGAACATATTGCTTCTATTTTGTAATAAAATGAATTGGTTATACATAAATTGTTTGCTTGTAAAATAAGTTGTTTCAACTTCTGTCTTTGTTATTAACAAAATGAGCAGGTTTAAATGTCTGTGTAGGGTTGGTTGGTTGTTTTTTCCCTCCAATGGAAACCCATCTATTTTTACAATTCTTCCTCCTTCTGGAGTTACAAATGGTTTATCAATGTGCTATCACAAAGAAAATGTAAAACAGCGGCTGTGATAAAGTTTTATGTGTTCTTGAGCACTTAAGTAGTAAATGTAGTTCTGATGTGGTCTGTAGTAGCAATTACCTCCATATCACTGTACTATTAGGAGAGCAAAACCATAATAATAAAATGCACTAATTGCTCTGTTTAATAGTGAAGCTCAAGGTTGTTTTTTTATTACTGCTCAGAGAGTCACTGTTATGTATATAGAATCTGCTGTAGGTGTTAGATCTATAGTTTTAAATTCAATTAATACATTTTCAGAAATACTTGTCTTTATGTTTTCCTGAGCATAAGGAGGTTTTTATTGTCTAAGTAAACAAATATATTTATGCAGTGTAGAATGAATTGGAAGTATGTTTTTTGTTCATACCTAAGTTTCGTGGTGTTTTAGTTGTTTATGGTGTTTAGTTGTCCAAAGTCATTAAAAAACAAACCAAAACAGAAGAATCAGAAGAAAACAAAAAGAACCAAACAGAAGTGTAATTTCTGTCCATACTTTGTGAAGTAATTTCTTTTTCCAGAGTAAAACTGACTGAGCAGTTACTGGAAATACGTAAAGAGAACAGAGAAGCATAATCTGCCAGTGGAGTCTGTGTAGCGTCTAAGGCTGCACTCTGGGTGTTCTGAATGAGCAGAATCAATACACTGGCATTTCAAATCTATTGAAGTATTATAAAATTTAGAATTTTTTTTTTTTTAATAATGTGAACACAAGTAGGTAGTTCTGTATACCTTTTCTTAAAGCATAGCTCCAGTTGCAGCAAGGTGTTGCTAAACCGTCCGGCCAGTGCGAAAATACAAATGTGATCCTAGAAGTAATATGTGGAACACCAGTCACTTCTTTTTTTAGAGACTATCCTAACAACTTTTGCTCCCTATTTCTAACAACGTTAAGGTTGGTGATTTTTGTCCTTCTGTTCAGTTGAACAACATTAACTTGGAGTAGCGAAGAGTTACTGAGTTTGAACAGTTAGGGCACTTTCTGCAGTTATGAAAGCTGTAGGTTTAAATCTCATTGAGTAGGAAATGAACCTGTTTCTCCTACACCTTGGATCATTACCCTAACTACTATTAAACTATATAAAATAAGTCTTTTTCCTTTTATCATATTTTGAAAGTATGAACCCTTTACATTCTTTAAAGGGAACTCTTTGAGAGAGTTCTGCAAGTTCTGAGTGGGCATGGTGCTTCTGTTCAGTCTTGAGTGCAGTATTGGCATTGCAGGGTAGGGGAAGAAAATGAAAGTTAGGTGTGGATAAGCTTCTTTACTGTTCATTGCTTACAGTTTTTCATCTGAGTTTCTATAGTGTTTTCTGCAAAGGGAATATTTCAGTTACTTGATGTTCTCTTAGTCTTTACAAAATTTTGTAGATTTGGGAGTAAGTTGTCAAGATTTTCAGGGTCATTCTCATTGTCATTTTAGTTGTTGAAAATAATTGAGATGTCCATAACACATGTAATAAATCAGATGAAGAAAGGGGAGAGTAATTACCTTTAAAACAACAGCTTGTAGATGTGCAGTTCTCTTAGATTTTCATAAATCAAAGTTTGAGCTGGAGACAGTTGGATGCTTAACTTGCGTAATTTTTTTAAACTGCTTTATTAACTTAATTCAGACATGACTTTAATGGAGCTGTGTTAACCTGCTTCTGCTCCAGTTATGCCCTAATGTTTTAAGTAACACATTGTTCAAGATTAGATGTGAATGGTAAGCACAAACTTTATACTGCCTTCCATTCAAACAGGTTTTTAATGGTATGTTCAGTTGCATGTCTGAAGAGCTAAGTCACTCATAAAAAGATTTGCAAAACTAACAGGATGAGCTAGGATGCTGTATTTTCCCTATTTTTCCTTCAGTTGCATTTTTGGTAAATACAAGTTAAATATTTTAAAACAAGTCTGTGTGTTTGAGTATTTTACGGATGTGGTGATGTTGATTAGAAACGCTGTTACTTTTCTATAAAATCATACTATGAAACATTCAAGTAATGCATGAATACGTTATACTAGTATGCTATATACTAGGGCATATTCCTCTTGCCCTGCGGTATATGCTCTTATAGTATGTCTCTACTAATGCAACTCGTTGTATTTTTTGTGATCTCAGCAATTGACCTCAATTGTCCCCAGTGAATTCTCAGGGATTCTTTCTCTGTGTCTCGGTGTCCTTCATAGACATAGCCTAGATTCCCATCTGAGTTCAAGCTCTGTGAAATTTTTCTTACTGCAACACGGAGAACTTTTCTAGAAAATGTTTTAGTCATCCTCTCTGCCAGTAATGCAATATTACCAGAATGATGTAGCTGAGAAGGTTACAGGTGACTGGGTAAAGTATAGGGTTCTGAGGTCTGTCCTGTTGGAGTGTGGACCCTGGACCCATGGAAAATTCAGCTGGGGTTTTTCTCTGCCAGCATCACCTGGATCACCTCAAATCTGTCTATTTCTTTAGGAAGTTTCACAATTTGTGTGGCTGGGGAATTCACTCTCAGAGACGCTTCTGTATCATCTGGTAACCATTTAATGTACCCTAGGTAGGAGTATGAATGTTTTCCTTATAATGATATAATGTGGTACAACTTGTTCTTGAAGTAGAATCCTTACTAATAGGAAGAAAACTCCCCTTATTCCTCCTTGTACTTTTCAGTGACAAAAAATACATTTGGAATGAATAGTACTACTCCTTAATCTGCTTAGTAACTGTTTCTGTTAAAAGCAGTATATGTTTCCATGTGCTATGTCTATACCCAGATACATTCAGAGACAATGATAAATAAAACCAGTACCATATTTTCTACTTACTGTCTGTATAATACCGTAAGAATGCACGACATATTACAGAGGCAAGTACCTTATTCTTTACTCTATAGAGATCACATCCTTATTAGACTTAATACAGCAAACGTGCACAGACCGCTGTAATATCGATAAGCAATGTTGAAAATCATACTGCTTTTGCTATTTGTCATTTCCTTCTTGGAACTGTACAGAAATCTGGGTACTTTGAAATGTTCAAAAGAAGTTTGAAGATGATGGGCAGAGATAAATTCTCTTTGATGTTTTACCAAACCCCACCAAAAATCAGTTGGTTACCTGTTCTGTATTAACCAATGTATACAGAGAAACTCTGATCAGGAATTTAAAGCTGAGCAAAAGTGTTATTCCTGCACAATGCTCCATTCAGTGCTCAGTAGTCACTGAGAAGGCTGGGAGGAGATAAGAGGGAAGGCTATTTATAACATGCTTCCCTCCCCCTTTTTGTCTTGTACTCAATTGAAAAGACCTGCCAGTTTGACAAATACCATCAGCAAAAACCGAATTATTATATCTCTAGCCCTCAAGGGTTTCTTATCTCAAAACTGGCCTTTATTATGGTTTTATGGTTTTCCTTTAGCATTAAATTCCACTTGTTCTTAAATAAATTTTTAACTACAGGAAACACTATATATTTCTGTATATGTTTGTAAAAATACACAAAATTATGTGCAACATTTTTCAAGATGAGATGAAAATATAGCGTGGTATTTTTAAAATAGTTTCCTTTGCCATCAAAGGTGTATGAGCTCAAACATGGCTTTTCTGTTTGTGCATTGACTTACAGCAGGAAGAACTTGGTTTTAAAGTATAACAGAAAGATTTTGCTGGCAAGTTGTAGCATTAAAATGTTTGCTTCTTACAGCTTTTAAAAAGGAAATGTTTTCTTGAAATAGAAATTTAATTCATAATTATTAATCACTTATTTCCAATAAATAATATTGCTATTAGTCTTAATTTCTTAGATAATTCAAACACCATGGAAGCATCAAATGCCAGTGTTATGCTGGGATATGGGGAATACACAACTTTTATATTTAATAGTATTACTACCTTCATCTGAAGCTTGTGATGAAAAGTAATTAAATGGTGCCTTAGTACTGTGATCTCTTCTGTTGAAACAGTTTCAGGAACAGCATATCTCTGGCATTTATGTACTTTCATCATTCTATTTAAGTAGAGAAAATAACAAAAGAACAACTGACAAAGAGGAAGTGTATTAATGATATCATCACTTGCTGATAATATAATGCTAGCAATGATAGTGACAGAAGGTGGAAGCTGAGAAAGAGGCAACATTTTGGGGTTGCATTGGTCCTGTAAGGCAATGACTTAAACTTATTATAATTTCTTTTTCTTCAAACTACTAAATTCATTCTGAGTCCACCATCTGATGTTGAAACTATTGCTGTTTGGACCATCTGTGTTACTCTGGTAATAATGTGCTGTTAGTTTCTGTTTCCAATTTATAAAAAGATGTAATTGATTTTAATCATCACAGCCACAGTCTCACTCTGACTCTCTTTATGAGCTCAGGCTGTGACTCTGTGGAAGCCTAAGTCAATCTGGTGGCATATTGCTGTGCTTTTGCCTGAAGCTATGCCATCCTGCCCCCTCTCACATGCCGAACCCACCCTTCTGTGACCTTGCACTGAGCTGCTTCACCGTGGTCTGCTAACAGGATGCTAACAGGACAAAGTACGGCTGTGAATAACTTTCCATGTTAGAAGTGCGAGAACAGCAGCACTACCAGAGATGAACTGTTGTGACAGTGGGAGTGAGAACAGGACCAGCATAGCCAGCAGTTAGAGTGACTTAGGTTCCGTATGACACCAGCCTGGAGGACAGTTTGTCCCTCTTGGGTTTCCTAACATCAATTTTTCTTGTTTTAAGCTGGGGAGGGAGGAAGGAGGGATGTTGAGGTTTCTTTTTCATTTTTTTACCTTAAGCAGACTTCCTTGAAATATGTTGTCTGATGGTGATATTCATTTTATCATTTTAAATTATAATTTGCATAAACTATTCTAAATTTAAAACTTGCATGAGTACACTTTATTTGGATGTGGCTGTCATTGGAATCTTACTGGTAAATGATTTCAGCAATATTAGGTAAAAATCAGCCTGTGTAAAACTTGCATTCAAACACCAGAAACAGTTAGGTTGCAGACATGCTCCCCACAGCCTCACTGTATGCTGGTGAGCTGTTCTGACTGTTGATTTCCATAGGGCACTTCTGCTTCTTTGTGGTACTAACTCTAACTCTGCAGCTTCTACAGGCATGTACTTTATGCACTGCTGTATATTATGGAGAGTATGCTGAGGAAATAGGTCTTTCGTGTGTCTTAGTGTCTAAATTGATAGCTTTGCCAGAGGTTGAAAAGACGTGTCATCTTGTTATTCTGATTTCAAACTACGTTAAAGCAAAATGTAAGTTTTCATTGAGAGTATCTGAAA
>JAVSBS010008676.1:6877-20492 GCA_033124195.1 Coracias cyanogaster
TTACAGCCACAATCTTCCTTTTCTGAGCTGTCTCCTACAGGCCTGCTCCCCCTCAGACTAGAGGTGCCACAGGAGTTTAAAAGAATCAAATGCGTTGTATGGCCCAGGTGTTTATCATAGTGCAAGAGAAAAGAAGAAACGTGACTTCTGTGGGCACACAGAGCTATATAAGCACAGACAGACCTGAAGTTTTAGAGCAAGTAAGTTGCCCCAGGAGACTTCAGAGATTTCATACTGGTGTAGTCACCTTAAAGCACCACTTGCAATGATTTGTAATTGTTGGGGCCAGACAAATTCATGCAGAGCCTCTCTAACTTTGCAAGGGACTTTCTCCCAGGACAGAATTTAAAGCAAAGAGCATTCTGTTTAGTTACTCACATTACAAAATTATGTCTTTGCAGGACCAACCTTAGAGATGTTGTTGCTCTTCTACGTTAAAGCAGGACACTGTCCTGATAACTAGCAGCACTGCCTGCAGCTGTGCATCCCTTCTTGCCCCATCCTGACAGGTCTCCCCTGCATGTAGCACACCCCCAACGGCTTACCTCTTCTTTACTCTCCCATCATCAACCCAAACATGGCCTTTCAACCACAGTAAATGTTTTCATCTGGGGAAAACTGTAAGAAAAAACTTACCTTAGAGCAAGCCATGGCAGAGAAGGGTAAATGAAGATGTCCTTTCAAAAGTGTAGGAAAAGCAACTCTTTATCATTATCAGCATGATAACTTGGGCTGGGAAATAAGTACAGGTTTTGTTGTTGGCTTGCCTTAGTAGGCAAAATGCTATATCCCCAGCCTAATAAGGATTTAATATCAGCCGAGAGACTGAAAGAGATGGAAAAGGAGGAAAGGTGAGAAGAAATATCTAGACAAAAACTTATTGGGGACAGTCATGTCTAGAGATGACTGGAGAATTGCAAAATTAGTTTAAATTGAAGGAGATCTGAGTAAGACACAAAGAAAAATGAAGTGAGGAGCACTTTGTGGTTCACATACTTGATGTCCTGCAAAAATGCAGAAAAAGTGAACACAGCAATAGAGTCGTTCAGAGGAAAGACTAAATAGAGAAGGCTTGCGAAAAGGTAGTGGCAGCTTGCTTCTTTTGCAAATATCTGCACATCATAAGTAGTGCACAGACGGCGAATACAGAAAAAAAATTTAAAGTTTCTTGTGACACAACTAGCGGTAATTTTTGAAATTATCAACTAGCAGGGTTAAAAAACAGCAAAAGGGAACAGTTTTCTGCACATTTAACTGCTGAACTGCCCTTCATACCAAAAGCACAAATGGCTTGACAAAAAGTTCAAAGGATTTGTGAAAGCAAGGGCTTGAGCTGACCTTCTCTTAGAGACCAAGGACAGTTTTCCGTGCTGTAGTGCCTGACAACATGTGAAGATGACACTGTACTGTTTTTTCCCGTGACCCAATTATGTATCTATGTGGACAGTGTCCAGCATCCAGCCAGGGCCATAGTTACTTTGAGTCCTCTGTAGTCACAACTGAGACAAATTGGAGTGGGCTGAAATTTGCATTGTTCTTGGTCAGGTATGCTAAATGCAGTTTGTGTCCCTTATTCTCTGTCTTGTTCAAAACCAGATTTTAAAACAACCGATCTGAATAATTTCACTGAGGAGTAGGTCACCTGGTATTTACAAAACATTCCCTCCCACACACAGGCAGCATAAAAATTTGTGTCCAAATCATTTTGGTCATTGCCATGGTACCAGCACAGTAACTATTCAGAACTATGCTCTAACTGCAGCAAGAGTAAAGTAAGGCTCCTTGACCCTATTCACCTACAAAACTGGGCCATTTTTTATCATATGGTACCACTTTCTTTTCAACCTCCCCTGTGCACATTCCACTTTCATTCAGGTTTAGCTGACCTCTTCCTTTCTCTTCTTCAAAAGCCCACTGGAAAGGTTCACGCTGGGGAAGGATAAGTGAGGGCTTCCAGGATGATTGAAAAAAAAAAAAGATGTATATATTTGCATCATGAGACATTGCTCTCAAGCTTTTTAGGATGCATTGAAGGATGGTTTGGAGAAGAATCATGGGAATGTACTGGGTTGATCCCAGGTCTCCGGTTGTCACTGGGCTTTCTGCAACACACTCTCAGGAGCCACGAGCAGAGGGATGGTCACTGAAGCTGGGGCACTTCCCCAGGGTGTCGTGTAGCACATGAGCACGACACCGCTTGCAAGTGCCCTGTTGGACCAAAAAAGTGCCATGGGAGAGCAGATCAAAGCAATGTGATTGCATTTCACGTTTGATACAGCTCATTCCTGAAGCCAGGGTGAGTCGCCTAATCCAATGTATCATTCCTGTGCAGGCAGACCCTCGGGCTGGCATCGTGTCCCGTGGAGCCTTGCTCCAGCGTGCAGCATCTGCCACCGTCTGCCCTAGGGCTTGGCTTCAGATTGCCCTCCTCCTTTCCACCTCCTTTTGGGAGATGCTTTGCTCAAACTTTGAAGCCCAAAACTTGGGCTGTTTAAGGCCCTTCAGGGCATTTAATCCCCTGCCACTTCCTACACTACTTGATCTTTGATCCATACTCCCGACTTTTAAAAATTCAAAGGGGCAGATTGCCAATGATTTAGCTTCAATTTCACTTGCTCTTATTTTTGCAAATAGAAGTCTATCTGCTTACCCATTGCCTCCTCTGTTTAATCAATACATCAGCTGCTGATCACAGCCACTGCCAGACAGCCAGTAGATCAGACAATTATTCTCACAAGGACTTTTAAGTCCAGACTTTTAACCCACCGGGTCCAGCATGGAGCAGCTGCAAGAGCTCTGAGTAGCAGCTGCCCCTTTCCTACTGCAGCTGCTGAGCCACTTTCCTGATGGTCTCTGGCTACTTTTCTAGGGCAAAGGGAAAAAAATGACTTTCTTTTCTAGACATCATAGTATAAAAGCTTAACTCACTGCTGCTGTAAGAAAAGAGGTGAAATGCCACAACGAACTCCCACCCAGCGTGGTCATAATGTGGAGTAGCCTGGGGCAGGTCTACCTTGCAATCAGCCAGCAAATGAGTAAGAAAGTCGAAAAAGACATGACAGGAAAGCTCTTTCTGTCTGTCAGGTTTTTTTCACACCTCAGCTTATTATTAAAGAGGCAGTAGGGCAGATATTCCTACAACTTAAAGATACCTAGAGCAATGTCAGACTCAGGATCCCACAGCTCCTGCCTTCCAACTTATCTGCTAAGCAAGAGTCTACGGCAGGCTTTTTCAAACCTGCCTCCTGAACTTACCCGGCTGCCCTGGGACAGGGCTTCACAAAACCCATTGGAATAAAATAACAACAAGGAAAAAACCAAAGGAACAACCGTGCCATATGTCACAGTTATTCTACTGAGGAGGATGAAGCAGCTTGATACTAACCTTCACCCTTTTCAAGACACACTCATGGCCATTGGACTGTACCTCTTCATCCCATTTCCCAAGCATAAGATAGTGTTTAGACAAAAAAGTGTGCGGCCACATTAGCTCAGCCACCTGATCCCTCTGTTCTGCTCACAGAGGTCATGGGCCACCAAGCAAAGCTTGAAACAGTCTTTGTGTTGGTCTGATTTATGGTAGGAATTGACCTTATACTCACCCAGCACTGAGACTGAGGCTAAAAAAAGTCTGATTTAAGGCCAAACTACCCCATGCCACTTTGGTTTTTCTGCAAGCACTGCTCATCAGTATCAAGCCATTTGTACAGCCATAGTTTAGAACTATGGAGTTATAGCTGCAAGTTGCAGTGTTGCTAGTAAGAAGTTGTATGCAACACGCAAGATGAGCAGCTGTAACTGCAGTTTTCTGCCCAGCCAGGTGGTCTTTTATCCACTTCTTTGGCACTGATAGGTAGGCTGGAGGGCATTCCCAACATCAATAAAATTCCCTCCTTCTGCTGATTTCTCCTTCCCAGGCTCTGCCAGAGCCTGTCTCATGTGATTCATTAAGGGAAAGCAAGACTCAAAGTGAATTCATATCCACACCTCCCGTCCTTTCACAATACCCAAATGTGAGCTGTGGGGCTGTCTACAGGGGCAAGAATTTGTCTCAGGGGATTTGTGCCGACTTCTCTCAAATGTACTTCCAGATGTACAATCAACAGTCATACCAAGGCACCTTGCTGCGCACATGGAGGGATCCCTTCCATGATGACAGAGTCCTTCAGCACAGTGTAATGATCCTATCTGCTGGGGCTGTGGAACAGCGTGTTAATGGCCCACCCCTGAAAGTGCACGAGGAGAACAGCATCCGAGACATGGCAGGGCAAAAAACGTGAATGGAAAGGATCGCCTTGATACTGAAAAAGTGGAAGACACAATAAAGAGGGAAGGGAAAACAAGGAAGTAGGAGACAAATAGATGACTGAAATATACACTAAAGGCAGCAAAATGTCACACTCCTCATCTATACTCATTCCAGTATTTCCTTCCACGCCTCACAAAGATTTGCCAGTTTTTCACTCAGCTGGTAGGATCCAAATAGAAGCTACTTTCTCCCCAGTGGAGGGAGTGTTTTAAACTTTGATGGACCTGGATTCTTCTAAGTTCTTTATTGCTATTCTTTCTTTTGGGCTTATAGGCATGATATTTATCTCCTCCATGCATGGGAAGAGGGGGAGGAATGGGCTGACTTGTGCTAACTGTTGGCAACAGTTGTTTAATTTTTTGCAACACGCACCCAAGTATCATGAGACTGAGTAAAATATAAATAAATATGCTCTTTGGAAACCCCATACATCTTTATGGCCTACAATACCTTCAAATCATTGAAAAACACATGTTTGTTTGTTTGTTTAAAAAAGATTTTGGTGGCAATGCTACCTCCCATTGCTGTAAACAAGGTCAGGAGGCCAAAATTAGTCTGTCCTATTATGCACAAAATAGTCAACAACTTAAGATGTTTTTGCAATAATCAGAAAATTATTGACCGGTGTCAACACCCCCTTTCTGATAAACTGTTGAAATGTTAATATTCTTGGCAAAATTGTTTTTGCTCTAATTACTGTATCCATCTGCTCTATAAGATTGATTATACTGTGAGAATGTTTGTTCTCTTGTCTCCTGCAATGATGGGCCTCTCCTTGGCGCAGAAATAGTCCTGCCTCATCTTTACACAGAGACAAATGTGCCACTGAAATCAAACCAACACTCAGCCCCAGTGAAGCCAAATAAAAAATCCTTGAAGGAGTCAATACAATAGATATTAACTGGCTCTTGGATGGACCATCCTTTGGAACACTATTGCCCTGGCCCGGCTGAAAATAGATGGCCTTTGTCCAGCGCAGGATATCAGTGACCAGGAAGGCCACCAAAAGCCTAGAAGCCTACAAATGCTGGCATATCAGCAGCGTTACTGATTCAGCTGAGGAGAAGTTTGGCTAGTTGGTGACGCCAGACCCTCTCTGCACCAGCATCTTGGCAATGAGCAGCCGCATTGTTCGAGGAACAGAGCATTTCCCATCAGCACCTGCAAAGGCTAATGTTACCTGGAATGTATTGGTTATTTTTGGAGCCAGCGTATAATATACATGCTATGTATGGCATGTGCCAATAAAGACTCAATATAAAGTGATGTCTGGTATTAGTCATTATGGAAGATGATTAAAACAAGGAAAAAAACCACAAGAAAAACCCCATACATTTTCTATGGAAAAAAAAAAAAACATTCATCGAAAAAATAATCATTTTGTTAGAAAAATGTTGTTTTCCCATAGCAAGTCTGGAAGAAATTCAAAATTGCATTTCATTTTGAACAGGTATTTCAAAATACATGCACAAAAAAGTCATACAAACTCAAAAAAATTATATTCTTTGAGCATTCTTGCACAGCAGCTGAACGTTTTCATTGGAAAATGATGCTTTTCTCACACGTGCAAAATCAAATTCAACAAAAGCATTTATTTCAGAAATTTTGAGGGGAATAGAAAAAAAAAGGAGCTATTCTCTTCCAGATACTGAACTGTGTAGACATGTCTAAGGCATTCAAAAGCCACCGAGACTCAGCCTGAGATTGCTTTCAGGTTTTTCATTTTAAAAAAGATTTAGAGCCTTTGTAAAAATCTTCCAAGTTCTTGACTCTATAGGGTGCACTCAGTGCATACACTTATCCTTGCAGAAAGAAGCTTAAAGGCTAGAAACTTCCAAAAAGGAAGAAGGACTTTCTAGATGTTGAAGGGATGGCTTTTTCACAGTTTTAAAATCATAACATATGAGTACATACAACTTTTCCTGAACTGTAACACAGCCTAAAGAGCATCTGCTGGATATTCATTCGCACCTTTGTGTCAACCCTTCATCTGTGCCAGTAGGGAGTATTAAGTTGTACTTAGCTAACACAGGCTGCTTCCAGTGCCGCAGCTAATGTCAGTTAATGTACCATGCAGGAACACTTTCAGAAGAGTTTAAGAAAGAAGGGAGAGAAGACTAGTGAAAATATTGTTACTAGATTTATTTGAGATAGCATTGCAGAATGGGGTTTTTAAAAGAAATTCCTCCTCCTCAGAAGATTTTGTATGCTCCCTTGTTTAGCGTGCTATTACATTGCTTAGCAATAATCTCTCTTTTACACCTGAGTAAAGTTTTAGTGAGGAGAGGGTGACTACAGTCCAGCCTTAACACACCACCTCTCTCTTAGCTTCTACTGGGCTTACATTCTCCTCCCATTTGTCACAGCAGTTCATAACCTTAAGAAGAACCAGCACTGTGCCATGTTGCTGCTACCATTGCCCAGAGAAGGAAAAATGCAGGAGGATTTTCTATAGGAGAAATGCAGAAGTTTCTGCAGACTTTGCTTCAAACAGCGTTTATCAGGCCTGAGCATTGAGCACCCAAAACATCCATTCTGTCAACACTGCCACAAGGTCCTTGTGTTTGGTGGCCACCATTCAAAGGACTTTCCACCTGGAAAAAACAGGTTTGGGCTATTGCCAAGGCCAGGAAGTGACAAGATCCCTTTTGAAAAGAGTAAAGTTGTAGCTTGGTACCTGGGAGACGTAAGTTCAGGGTGACTGAGTAGGGATTTCCAATCAGATTTTGAGCTGGCAACTACTTTTAAACTGTTTTTCAAAATCTTTTTCAAGCTGGTTTTCATCATACATTTGTTTACTCATGCCAGCCCTAAAAGGCCAGATAGGATTCTAGCAAAAATCATGGGAAATATATCATGGAAAGTGTCAGCATACATATCTCTAAATCTCAGAAAGCAGAAGGATTTGAAAAGTTACCATCTTTACCTAGGACAAATAGAAATACCACAGAAAAGGACACTGACAACAGTGAAGTCCCCACACTCCACAAAGAGTCACCGAGAAGTCTAGAAGTCCAAAGAGAAATTAGGGTTTTTCTAACCATTAACTGCTATGGTTACTCTTTATGCGGGAACCTGAGCGCTTTCTCGTTGTCCCCTGCACAAAACACATGGAGGATTGCAGTGACTGAATTAGGCTTGATAATTTCCTGTCTGCCTGCAGACCCAGACTGACATCCTGACGCTGTCCTACACTGGAGGACTATTTTAAAAGCTGCCTTTACAGGCATGCTGGATGTAATGCAGTTTTACTTTTAAATGAAATCTTTGATTATGGAGAACAATCCCATGGCTAGGGATGTGTGCTACAGAACCACAGAGTCTGTGGGGGACCATGCTTATCGCAGCAAAATCGCCTTCTCAACTGTTCAGCATTGCTGCCGTGTCATGTTACAGTAATAACTGCAGATGAAGAGCTTTTAATTCATTGATAAAAGCAGAAGGCTGGAGTAGCTGGCTAGCTGTAATGAAGCTTATTATTCTGCAGCTAATTTGCCGATTATATTAGAGTTTTATTTCTGAGCACTTGTACTAGAAGACAGCATTATCAACACATCTAAACATAGAAGGTCCTGGGAAGAATGATAATGAGCTATCACCTATCTCTGCAAAGGTCCCTGTTATTAATAGTCAGTATCCTAAGTATAGATCAAAACCTCTCCCTGAAGTGTGCAACCTGTGTAAAATATGATTACTCATTTGGAACATAACCAGAAAGTAATGGCTAAGTCATGTCTCATTTAAAAGACTGGTTTCTTCAGTGATGGTAAGTGGACGAAGGCTCAGATGAAGCACCCTGGTCTAGCAGCAGGATTCCTACATGTCCCCAGCAGCCCCAGACATGGGCTGGAGCCTGACCCTATAAGAAAAACTACACATTAAGGGGCACTCTCTTTCTTCCTATCCCTTGCCTTCTTTAACTCTCCTGCTTCCTTTTTTTCACTGTCTAGAGGCCAGGAGGCCCTGAAGACTGCTGAAACTTGGGATCTGTTCTTTCCTTCTACTCCTACCACTGGGATTACCCAACAGCCTGAAAGAGGCTACTGGCACATCTCTTTCTGTGCCAGGGAATAAAAGCAATGTCATGATATATGCATGGGTAAAAAAGAATCAAGGGTATGACATCTGGATACCCACCCATTGCTAAGATTCAAGCATCTTGAATTTTCCTGGAAATACTGAAACTGGTTTTTGTTTTCTTAAAAATCCTTCTAAATTCCACTAGGAAAAGGATTTCTTCACGTTCTCTTGCTTTGCTGTCACCTATCTCCTGCCATGCCCAGACACACGTCCAGCTCCCTCTGCGTGCTTGTGAGAACATAACGCCATGCTAAAGCAGTGTCTCCTTGGACTCCCTTGCAGGAACAAACAGCACCATTGAGCTTCCTTGTGCCTCAGCAGTGGGGAAGAGCAAGCATTGCTTTAGTTGTTTGGAAATTCTGTCGATAAGTCTACTTATTGCTAAGCTTATGAGAAAGCCATATATCGAGTTAGTCTTTGGCAGGTTCAAGCTAGACCAAAGCACCACAGAGATTGCTGTAGGATATACTATGGTTTTGTGTGTAGCAACACTGAAGTCCAGAGAGGTTATTTATCCTAATTCACAGAAGCCCATAATTGCTTTGCTAGCTCACCGCCTGTTCGAGGGAATTACAAGCCTGAGAGTTTCTCTCCTGTGTTGTGTCCAGCCAGAAAAATTGATCTACAACTAAGAAAAAGAGAAAACCCAACAAAATTTTTTTTTTTTTTCTTTAAAGCATGATACAAAGTACTCAGCAGCAGGTACAGCAGGTACAGTCTGTTTCTCTTTCCTATTCATCAAAATATTGCTGTTGAAAAACTTGCTTTCCTTTCCTAGTGGCAGTGTGCTCTGGTTGTTAAAACTGCAGTTCATGACTGATTTGTAAAAGCACTAATTGCTGGGGATATTAATGTCAAACTGATATAGCTGACATCAGATAAACACTGCTGTCCCCAGAGGCAAAGCTGGGGCAGGCTCAGGGGTGAGCATGGTTTATCCCACAGGCTTGCAAGTCCACCGGCTAACCTAGCAGGCCTGAGGAGAGGGGTGGCATGGCCAAGGGGGCTGGCTGCCAGCAGGGTCCAAAGTCAGTCTTGCCCTTCTCTTTGGGCAGGCTCCCAGCTGGCTTTTGCTGTGTTAGGGGCCACCTGGAGCCAGGAGCAAGGCTAAAGAGAGCTTCCAGTTTAGCTACCTCAGTCGGGAGATTTACTTTAATCTGACCCTTGCTTTTTTTTCCAAAAAGGGACATTTGGGGGGCAGTTCCACTCTAAACTGTGCTGTGTGTGCTCCAGCACATGCTGATTAGCCACGAAACACTGGGCTGCCAAGCACCGCAGGCACACTGCATGCCAAGCAGCTTCCCTGGGCGATGCCTGAGCCGCATCAGCCCCAACACCACATTGGGGTGCGGAGTTCCCACATGCCAGGAGAGGACAATGCCCACACACCCACAGAGGGGAGGGGCTAACCTCTGCAGGTGGCAGGGAGCTAACACGGAGATCCACAGCCTTTGCACAAGGGACAGAAAAGGCCTGCAAAACAGCTGAGGACATGGACAGCAATGGCAAATTCCCTTTCCCAAGCAAATGTCAATGCACCAGCACGACCTCCTCTGTGTATAGGGTATTTTGCCTATTAGAGACCCATCCACGTAGCCACAGGCAATCTAGACTCCTTAGGGAAACAGAAGGTTGCCTGCTTAGACTTATTAGGATGGTAAATGGCTGAGCAGCTGGATGAACAGGCAAAAATAAACTACCTGATATTCTTCCAAGTGCTATACAGGAACCATCCTCATTTCTCTTCAGTCCTCTTAGCTTTGCAAGGCCAAAGGGATTTAGATACTTAACATTCAGGACTTAGAAATCCAAATCATCAAAATGTAAACGGGCAGCCTTGAAAATACGGTGTCTTAGGAGTCACAGTCCCACTGATTTTCCATTAGACTTTTAAATACAGAGGTGCTAGGGTCTGGCAAAGTCAAGTGGAATTGCCAAGGCATTTTGTAGAAGGTCACATTCACAATGACCTGGCATGCAAATAGCAATGGAGAATATAGGACTCACCTCCGAAACCTAGTAAGATCCAGGCAGATCACAAAACCCTTCCTAACAATATCTAAATCAGCACAGAAAATAATCCTGCACTGCCCAAATCAAAGAAATTTGGACAGGACAGAGCATTAGATATTATACCACAGCTAATAGAAGAATCATCATGTCACGTGCCACTCACCCAACTATGACAAAATTTTAAGGATTTATCAGTGTATAATAGGAACAGCTTACATTTTTCTGTAGCTAATTTTTCTGTTTTTTTTTTTCTTTAATAAAAAAAATGCTTCAACAAATCACTTTTTCTGGTATGGATGGTTTTCTGTAGAGCTTTTCTCTAGAGCAGTTACAAGTGCTCTGGAACAGAGCATTATGTATGAATAGCTGAAATAGTTCTTGCAATTGTGTATTACCTTGAACTCACATCCCACCAATTCCTTCTGTACTGCGGAATCAGTCACTATTAATTTTCTTTTCTATCATTTCAAGGCTTCTTTCTCTTTCTTTGAAAGAAAGAAATTCTGTGCAGCCATATATGCTGTAGTTTACTGTGCATCTTTATACCGGTAGGAGGCTGAGAAAGACCCTATTTGACTGTCAGTCTATCTCTGAAGCCTCTTTTTCTGTGGTCCTTGAGCACAGAGGCCAACATTTTCCAACAGACTGTGTAATGTTAGGTATTTGAATCCATATCTATACACGTAAATAAAGTTAGCCCTGCTTTTCAGAGGACTCTGAGATCCCATCAGTGGGAGTTTTTATGGACAGAAGACTGAATAAGCATTGCAGGATTTAATTAGTACTATTACCCAAAGGAGTGCTTTAAAGATGGCTATATCAGAGGACGCTGATACAGTTCAGCAGATAACTGTTCTTTTTTTCTGTATAAACTTTCAGTGATGCTTAAGAGAAAATAATATTCTTCCTTAAAAATTAGGTTCAACTCTACACTACTTGAAGTAGTATTTATTTGATTAACATGTCATGCTTCAAGGAAGTCAACATGCAAAAAAAGTAGTATGGAAAACTGGAATCAGAGTAAGAAAACTGTGTCTCTTCAGAGCTGTGCTTAACTGCCGACTTAGTAGCAGAACAATCAAGGACAGTCAAAAACACCTTTAGGAGTTAGTGTAGCACAAACCCACACAGCTTCTCAAGAGGAATATCATAGTGCACTTGTCCATGGTCTACATGAGAGATCTCATCACGTATATCCTCGACAAAGGAGGAAGACTGAAGTCAAAAACCACAGAATTTATGACCATCTTCAGCTGGTGCCTCAGCGGGTGTAAATCAGTGTAGCTCTGCTTGTTTGGATGGAGTGACACTGATTTACACAGGCTGTATTGCACTGCTGTGCAAAAGTGGTTATTACATACCTAAAGAAAAAAAGATCTGAAAAAATGAGGAGGGAAATTTTCCTGGCAGAAAGTGAGCCAGGAAACTTGTAACTATCTTTCCATAGGAACACGTAGGTATTTTACTAACAGCCCCAAAATAAAATACTGGATTTTCAATCTGTAAAGTGCCACAATGACATTTAAAAATATTTCATAGAATCATAGAATGTTAGGGGTTGGAAGGGACCTCTGGAGATCATCAAGTCCAACCCCCCTGCCAGAGCAGGACCATAGAATCTAGGGCAGAATTAAATTGCATGTATATATTTTCCTGTGATGGTCTGGGGTATCTGTCTTCATACAACTAATGAGTCCAGCTGGACATTACAAACCTTGCTTGATCCTGCTACATTCTTGGTTTTCACTGTATTATATATTTACTTGTTGTGAAGCTATGAAGCCTGAGGCTTGGATGTCTGTCTGTGAATGAGTCAGGTATTACATTGCCCATAAATTGAATAAAATAAATACTCTGAACAGATCAGCCCTAACAAATAGTAGGGTGGCTCCAGCCCAGCTTTTTGTAGAATAAGGTTTCGTGTAGTGGGTTTTCTTCTCTAAAAAAAGAAAAACCCAACAAAGAGATGTAGAACAGGCATTTTAAAAGAATTTATGTAAGGATAAAGAGCAAAAAAGGAACAGAATACGTGTAATCTCATGTTCACAAAAAGAAATTTGAGCTTATAAAGGTTAAGAAGAAGTGACAAAAAGGAATCATTTATGGTCCCCAAAGGACATCACTCAAAGTCTAAAGATCTGTCAGGAGAAATGCAAGAAACACTGAAAAACAGCTGAATTAATTTTGCATTGAATTCAGTATTTCTTCTCCTGACTACAGTAAAAAGATCTGTCCTTGGGAAACAGTCTGCAAAGCATGCAGCTTATTATTTGGGCAAGTATTTCTTCATAAAAGGTTATACCAGAAAAAAACGGTGCAGCAAGAGTCTTTAGAGGAGGCAAAGGGGTCTTTGTGGTGAGTCCATTGGAGAATGGGTTTTTGCAGGAGGCAGCAACAGAGCATGGCAGTGACTGTCCCTGCTAGGAAGAGACAGGAACGGAGGATGGGGAAACTCGGGGACTACTCACCACAAGAGCTGCTCACCCTATGGTGCAGGGCATGTGTCCAGAACCAAAATCTTTGCAGTGACCTGCAAAGACCAGGTGGTCTGAGGACCCCCACATTCAGAGAGGGCTTGGGCTGGTTTAAAGGCAATCATTCACCAATTATGCTAGAGATCACAACTTGCCAATAGGTCAGCCAGAGGGATCATTTTTCAGTTCCTACAGATTTAGTCATTTACTCATACTCATTTCACTCACCTCTCACATTACAGCCCTGCTTGTTCATCAGGTCTGAATTTGTCTGGATGCACAAGGCAGTCTGCATGCACCGAGTTCATAATGGAAAAACACAGCGATAAAAAAAGCCAACAGAAGAATACACAGAGGTGTACACTGAAAAAATTGATCAGTCCTTCTTATATCTTCAACCTTTTCTAAGTTTTTGGGCATTGGACTGGACTGAAGGGCCTTGCACGTGATGAAGCGTGGAAGGCAATGAGAGTCTAGCTAAGAATGAGGAAATCCATTTGAGAAGAAAGAGATGGAATGGAGAGTCGTTTGAAAAAGGTCTTCCTGACTGGCACAAACACAGTGGTAGAGAAAACCCTTGTAAAAATAAAGCCAGTAAGTATTGCAGCCATAACTAGTGACTGCAGCCTGTGTGCATCTGTGTAAGAGACAGATGAAAGATTTAGTAGATAAATGGCAAAACAGGTGACTTCTGATTCTGACTTATGGGAATTGATACCTCCGCTGAAGTACAACCTGT
>JAVSBS010008676.1:37458-77458 GCA_033124195.1 Coracias cyanogaster
GTTCCCAGGTGCAAGACCCTACACTTATCCCCATTGAACTTCATAAGGTTTCTGCTAGCCCACTCCTCCAGCCTGTCCAGATTTTCCTGGAGTGTGGCTCTTCCCTCTGGAGTGTCAACCACCCCACTTACTTTTGTGTCATCCACAAATTTCATCAGAGTGCTCTTAATTCAGCATCCAAGTCACTTACAAAGATATTAAACAGCACTGGGCCCAATATTGATCCCTGGGGGACCCCGCTTGTGACCAGTTGCCATTTTGAGAATGTACCATTTACCACCACCTGCTGGGTATGGCCCATCAGCCAGTTCCCCACCTGCCACACAGACCATTTGTCTAGGTCATAATGAGTCAGTTTTTCAAGGAGAAGGCTGTGGGGGACCATGTCAAAAGCCTTGCAGAAGTCCAGATAAACTATGTCCACCGATCTCCCTTCATCAATGAAGCGGGTTACTTTGTCATGGAAGGTGATTAGGTTTGTCAAGCACAATTTGTCCCTGATGAATTCATGTTGGCTTTTCCCAATTATGTGCTTCAGTTTACATGCGATAGTCCCCAGGATGATCCACTCCATAACCTTCCCAGGGATTGACATGAGGCTAATGGGTCTATAGTTACTTGAGTCCTCCTTAGGATCCTTCTTATGGATGGGGGTGACATAAGCCCTTTTCCAGTCTTCAGACATGTCTCCTGATCTCCATGACACTTTCAAGATTATGGAGAGTGGCTTTACAATGACATCAGCCAGCTCTCTTAACACCCTTGGGTGGATGGCATCTGGGCCTATTGATTTGTATGGATCAAGCTCCTGTAGGAGCTGACACGCCAACTCTTGCTTCACTGACAGTGGGTCTGCCTCTGCCTCAAACTAGATTTTTGTTCCCATGGCCTTTGACCCAACAACACTGGTAAAGATAGAGGTGAAGAAGGTTTTGAGGACGTCTGCCTTTTCAGCACTGTTGGTGACTAGTTCACCTTTCCTGTTTAACAGTGGGCCAATACTCTCCTTCTGCTTTTGCTTGTTGTTGACACATCTGAAGAACCTCTTCTTGAAGTTCCTGATGCCTCAGGCCAATTTCAGCTCAAGCTGAGCTGAGGTTTTGCCTTCCTAACTGCATCACCGCATACTCTGGTTACATCCTTGTAATTTTCAGCAGATATTACTCCACTTTTCCATCTCTGGTACATTTCCCTTTTGGTTCTAAGCTGGTGGTTAAGCCAAGAGGGTCTCTTACCCTGGCTACTCCCCTTGCTGTTAGAGGGAATGGTAAGATGTACAATCTTAAACAATAAACCTCTCTTCAAGAGAAGTTTTTTTTGTTGCACCAAGGAAAGCAGCACAAAACAAGGAGAACATAGGTCCCATCAATCCCCACAACCAATATTTTACCTCCTAGAGGACATTGTAACTGCTGAGACTGCAAGAGTATTATCTCGCTTTCAGAGAGCTCTCTGATGAGGAATTCAGTACTGTAGCTGTGGCACGGCACGAGACACGTGGTTGGGATGTAAAAAAGTGAAAAATAGGGCCCAAAGAGCTGGAATGTCTGTGATGAAGCTCCTCCCTCAGCAAAATGGGAAGTGTTAAAGCTCTGAATATCAATCAGCACTTCCCACAGGCAGTGGGATTCACTGGCAGGATCTGCCAGTGTCTCTGAGACATCTAATCCTTTCCTTAAATTAAAATTGTGACCAACTTGAGGCAGAGCAAATTACTAAGGTAATAAAAAATGAGTGACATTACTCTTAAAACAAAACTACAAAGTGAAACTTACTCTAGGATGCATAAAAACAGTTCTGTGTTTTATGTAAATGATCCCTCCCAACACTTGCAAGTCACATAAAATTGTAAAAACACACCACAGAGTTCAAGTTTACAATTCAATAATAGTAGTGTGCCTAATAATAATAATAATAATTTAATAGCAATAATAATAACCATCCATTGATTTATTACAACTGCAGATTGTCTCTGATTGAAAGTCATTAAAAACGTATGTAAAAATCTGGAGAAAAGATCAGAAAGTAGGTTTTACTATGGCTGTTCATGTGTAGTACTCAGCCTTTCTGAAGCAAATCAGTAGAGAGAAGAGAGGAACAACAGGAAAACCCCCAAATAATAAACAAACAATTTTAAGACATGTTAGAAAACTCCTGAGATTCAATTGTAAGGGCACTTCCTCCTAGAAAAATGACAGCAATTAGCTTCCTGCAAAGAACGAGAGAAAAACAGAGACACTCTCCTGCAGTTCAAAATACTGGTTGCAAATTTCAGTCTTCTCTTTTCTCTGCCCTCAGGAAGCTCAGATGAAGGAGATGGCATACACTACCAGGTACCACCAGAGGAAAAGGTACACAAATAATCCAATCTTGGTCAATATTAGTGGCACAGACCAAAGCCCCATGGTCATCAAAAGGACATTTAAAATAATGTTTTTACCTTTTGCTTCACTTGGATGCCCTTGTTTGGGGTAGATCAGAGCCTGCAAACTCCTGAACACCTGCAAGGGATGATTGCAGACACAGTGGAAGCCCTCAGAGATGTTCAGATGTATCAGTGTATTGCAAAGTTCACTGGTGGGCTGGGCTCTGGTGTTGGTGTTCAGCAGAAGGAAGCATTGAAGCACTTACTGAAGCTACCACAGTATTGCTCCTGTGAGTCCTCTCTCCCTGTAACTAATGCAGTTGGAAGTGTTTCTGCTTACGTCCGTGCTGCTGGATGAGCAAGATGATAGATGGCATGCCAGAATACAACCTCTCTTGCAGCCAGATGAGTGGTGGCTTCATTCTGGCTGGCCTTTTCATACTAGCAGTAGGGCAGTAGGAGAACTTGTTCCTTTCCTCCTCTTGATTTTTTTATCATTTTCAGATAATCCCCAAGGCTTGTTCCTGCATCCTGTCCCTCTTCCATGGAAAGGTTGCTCCTTGTAGTGTAGTTCCCAGTAGAGACTGCATTTTATTAGGGAAGCAACAGGTTAGACACTATGTGGGGCAAAGAGCTGAGCAATTGTCATTGAAACAGTAACAACAGCAGAAGGGCTGTATGGAAAAGCAAATGATCCAGGATTTCAAGCACATGAACAGCTCTTTAACCTCAATCCCATGATCTCTTATTTCTGGCAAGGCACAAGTGAAAACTAGAGAACCCCAACAGACGTGGATCATCTGGAACTAAAAGTGAGAAGCATGTTTTTAAAGCAAAGACATTTTAAAGATGTATTTCCCAGTTTATAGTCCATAATTTTTTTTTACACATGCAAAACAATGAACATTTCTCTTGGGCAACTATTCTACAGCTCAGTACAGAAAGAAATATTTTTTTTCAAATATTCAGCCTCAGTTTTCCATTTTCTATAATTATCCCAAGATACTTAGCTATACCCTGATTATACCCTAGGTATATAATTAATACCCTAGGTATCAGGCTAAAATAATCCTTACTGTCTGCACCCGTCTAATTCTCCTGGGAAGAAAAGTTGTTAATAAAATAGATGAACTGTTGTCATTTTTTCCCCAAAGTTTTAATAGAAAAAAGAGAGGACAGCTGAAGGGCAGATAGAGATTCTTACTAATTCTGCCATTTTTTTACACAAGTCTTAGCTTTTTCTCCAGGCTTTCGTAAGCTATAGATCTTCTCACAGTTCCCACTGCCCTCAGTATGAGTGTTATTGAACTTACTCTGGTGTTTAAACTACAGCTTTCCAAAAAGCATTGTGAAAAATAACATTTACCCTGTGGACAATTCTCATGGAGATGCTACTCAGCATCTAGAGAGACACCATATGAACCATTTGTTTCTGCCCTCTGGACCTCAAAGGTTGTGAGTGGATAATGTCTTTTTCATCCTGAATGTGCTACAATCCGATATGCAGAGTAACTTTTCTTCAGGAGAAAGCCTTTTGCCACTCGGTAGTCAGCCAGGAGTTATCTGAAGCTGTAAATAGGAAGGACTCAGGGTTATAGGCTGCAATGGTGTTCTATTAAAGCAGATAGATGAAAACCTCTCTTGTTTTTATTTTCACTTGATCAATCAACTCTGCAAGATACAACATTAACACATTGATCAGTTCCCAGAACAGCTTGTGAAACAATCGTTTACTTTGGACCAGTCTCAATTATATCTTATCTACCCTAGGTCACATAGACTATCAAACATATAACTTAAAATAATGGTAATAGTAATTTGGAACTGGCAAATGCAATGTTAAAAAAGGTTACATTTAAATTTCCCTGGGATCAAAGGTATTTAAGGATAATCTAGACACTGCCTTGAAATACAGCATAGTTAGCTACTAGATGAAAATTATTTTTCTTGCAGCAATTACCATGGTAGTCCCAGAAGGGGTTTGTTATGTTAAAACAGCACTGAGACTCCAGAACGGTTCACAGTCAGGTTTTTTAGGCTGCTTTGGAGGGCCTGCTGTTTGCTTTTGTTGGCAAGCATGACCTGTATGTTTATTTTATTCCTTCCTTACTTCACATGGTGAATTTTGTTCTCTACATGTACGAGAGGATTACAAGCAAGAGATGTTAAAGTTTCTGTTTACCTACAAGGCCTGTACAAACAGAGGGCCTGACCAAACGCCGTTATCACCAGTGGAAAGTTGAGTCATCATCTCTGAAAGTCTAGCCACATTTTTCAAGGTGCCCAAGTACAAATATATGTACTTCAAGCATCATATTTGAAAATCTGAAAAATATTCTCTATGAGAAAAAAGAGGAAACTGCCTTTTCTTTAATTTCCCTTTGGGTGATGTTGGGGAGGTTTTAAGGGCAACTTTCCGTTTGACTGAACTTGAGTTTTAAAGTTATATGTCACCAAAGGTTATGCCACAGCTCTGGGTGGTGACCAGTTTTCCCTGGAAGGATTTATGAAGCTGTTCTTTCAGTGATTCCTAACAGTGTGTAAGACAATTCTCTGACCTGCTTGCCCTGCTATGGTGCATATTGCTCATAATATATTTATTTTGGTGAACATAATGCAAAACATGTCCGTATCTCATTTGCCAAGAAAAGAAGAGAGAGACTGTAGAACAAAGGTGTCAGCCCAACAGCAAGGGTGGATAAAGAAGCACACTATATCATACATACTATACAGCATGGAAATAAGTCTTCATGTGGTGCATAGGAGACCTCATCACAACCCTCTCCAGGGAGTCAGCAGGAGGTAAACAGCAAAACAGCCTTTGTGTAACACATGAGCACGTCCTGTAAAGAGCATATATAGATGGTGAATCTCTCTAAAAACTGATACTTAGCATGCTAAGCAAACAAACAAGCAGCTGAATACATGTAAATTAGATGAATGACTTGGGTATAGGAGACAGGAACCTCATAAGTCAAATGATTCCCAGCCTCCAGAAGGATTTGCATATAGCGTAAGGAGGGACCTTCTGCAGATGTAGGTTTGCTAGCAGGGTGTGTGCCTGGGGAGCTGTGTCTTTATGGGACTGACTGATTGGAAGAACAAATTAATAGACTGGGAAAAAAAAAATCCGCTTTCAAAACTTGAAAATGCAAGTGCCTGTATGCAAACGTTTTCATTTTCTTGTCCTGTCTGTTAGTAGGTTGGACTTTTCCAAATGAAGTACCTCTCTTTCTAGCTTCGATACAGGGAGTCAGCAACCAGTCAATTCTTCCTACATGGAGGAGCTGTAAGAAAGAAGGCAGTTCCCATGGAACTGGATGCCATCCCTCAATCATTGCTTGCCTCTGTTGCTTTTTTATAAAATAAACAAAACAACCCCAAGCTGTCTGCAAGGTCTTCAGAATAAGAATTGCCCCTAATGTTTGTCAGAGCAAAGCCTAGTCCACTAGACAGTGTGCCTTGCCTGCCACATGTCTCTGTTCTTCAGACAAAAATAATAGCCTTTTGGAGGAGGACTCTTTGACTGCAGTTTTCTTTTCACAGAGTACTGAGTTGTACTCTGTTGATGCTGAGTCAAAACCACGCACTTTTCTTCCATATTCATTACCGTGCTATTTGGAAGGCTCAAGGACATGAAGCGAACTTTAAGCTGAGAAGATGTTAACAGAATGTATACATGGAAATCAGTGTTTCTGTCTCCATCTGTTTCTTTGGTCTCAAAAACCACAAGTGCCTCTGTAGCACAGTCAGTACAGTGACAACTTCTGGGCCCAGTGGGCAGACATTTTTCACATCCTTTTTTTCAGTGAGACTGCCAGTACTAAAACCTTGTCACTGCCATTTGTAATGCATTTTTGTGTTATCACATCAAGATAAAATTTTTTCAGCCCACTGCCCAGCTCTTGCCACCACAACTACTGATCTGAAGAAAAGCTCTCAAGCATACAGAAAAGTGCGGAGAGAGTCTGCAAACTGAAACAAAACCAGAACAGATTATAAATTAGAGTTTTAACACAACTTACCAAGCTAGACACAGTCATTTGGTCTTTCACACCCTCATTTGATAACCAAGACAGGTAACACAGCTCCAGTGTGGATGGAAAAGGCAGGAGGGAAGATTGAGAAGGTGGATGTACAGCTATTAGAGTACCGCTGCGTCATGTCAATCACCTAGTAACCTCAAATCTCATTCTTTGTGTAAATCAGTGCCTGTTATTAAGAAAAGTCCATATGTGAAAACTAGCTTACTACTGGCTGGTTTTTCTAAGGGACACTCTTTGGATGTTCTGAACATCCTAAACTGAGAAACTCCCTCCTTACTCCTCTGTCCAAGCTGGTTTGCATTGCTAAAGAAGTCCTTCAGATACCTGAGTACACACTCTCACCATGGTGCTCAGATGTCGTCCATTCAAGCTATCTTCCACTGGCACTGTGCCGTCCCCACCACGCAGAAAGCCTGATAAGAGTGGGAAATTTAATTTGTTTCAGAGTAGGCTTGGGTTTTTTTGCCAGACTTGTTATCATTTAGGTCAGCCTCAAACCTGCTCTAAGTTGTCATAAAAACCATCTGGGATTGAAGCTGTGGAGTAAAGTTAGCAGTGATATCATCGCTGTTCACCTCTCTTCTGTTGAGGAATCACTCACAGGGTGAAGAGGGGAGCTGGAGTGGACACGCAGTCTATTATCAGACAAAGCAGATGAAGAACAGTTTATAACTTATCAAGTGGCTTCTACACAATCCTTTGATCTGTGTTACCCACTGTATTGTTAACACCTGTGCAATGCTCAATAAAACACTCCCACAAGCCCTTTTTGGTATCTCCGATGTGCAGTCTGTTATATTTCCTGTCGATGATGCAGTACATAACTCATTTAGAGGGGCATGTGAAGTGTTCATGAATGACAAATTAAGATTTAGTTCAAACATCCCTGATGGGGTCTTGGTGCATTTACCAGGTTTATAGATCTGTTTCCTGGGAATGTACCTTATAAAGTTGCATTTGTGAGTTGTTTATTCAATGAACAAAGTGATCCATTATGTTTTTGTCACTGTTTTAGACATGAATGGAGGGTAGGGAAATAATTGCAGTAAATAGCTCTTCTTTCCGATTTTCACAAGAGTGAAAGTTGAAGTACAGCAAATGGAATAATCTGTTCAGGACTGCAAGCTGAAGCAAAAAAACATACTCAAGTGCATTTAGTTCTCTCCTACTTCTTCCGTCTTGGGAATTTGGAGAAAAAATTTTTTTCTGAAAATCTTTGGTTGATAAAATGTGGTATAGGAAAATTACACACAAAATTTTAAATGTATAAAATGCAGGTTTAATTTTAGTTATCCTAGGGGTTGTGAATGGCAATGGGGAGGAAAGATTAAAAGCATGCTTTCCCCTCCACCCCATTCTATCACCCAGAATGTCTCTGGACTATCTATTGCTGTCCAGTGTGGAAAGTGATATGACTGGTTTAGTGTTCCCAGCCCAGAGGGCAAAAAGAACTCCTGCCAGTCTCCTAAAAGCATCCTGGTTTTGATAAATTTCTATTACTGTTTTGAAGATCAAGCAGGCTTTGGTAATGTGCCTCTGGCTTCTATAAGCATCAAAATATTTTAATTTTTCTTTATTACTAGCAAGATTTTTGCTGGTACTGAACACCAGAGTTACTGAACTGTACGGTGGGAATCTAAATTATTTCATTTGCAATGTCACTATGAGTTGGGTTTTTTAGGAGAATTCCAATGTTATGCACCTCTACTAGAGGCCACAGATCAAAGCTCTTATGTTTTCAGTCACAGGCTAGCTATCAAGTAATTATTTAAACTAGAATAAAGAAAAGATTTATTCAAAGTTCTTAGTCCTTGGCCCCAGAGGGGCCAACGGACACAAGCAGGGTGAAAAAATGCAGGCTGTGTGTGTCACATACTCCCTTCACTTCAGGCTTGGCAGTCATTTTTTTACTTCCCTTCCCAGTACAGACACAAAATACTCACTGATGTGGGTAAAAACTTGTGTCAGGATGCACTGTGTTAATTCCTTCTATCACGGGGAGTTGTTCTGAAAAGTTGTTAGTCTCTGGTACCTTAGCTGATTCCTTTCCCTGTGTGTTGCAGGAGCATCCAGAAAAGCTTACAAGATACTTGTAAGGGTAAAACCCATTCCATTTGGAGAATAATCACGTCTGGCTCAGGCAAATTCTGTAGATTTAATGTGGTAAAAAAGACTTCCTTTTTCTGAGCTCTCACTCTCTCTCAAAACAGATTGATCAATAGAGCAACACAGTAAGAGCGAAGACCTGTTTTCAAAGAGGAAAATATCTTGTGAATAAGCCACTGGCCTGAAACTCAAGAAAATGTCTTTGCTTATCACATGTTTGCTGACAGAGAATCCTTGCAAAATGCTGGATTTCCAAGAACAGATTGCTGAACTCCTACTTTCATCTCAGGAAAACTGCAGCCAATAAATCATAAAACCAGAATTACAGAGACTTTGTTTTGGGGTAAAATCAAAACTAGAATTAAACATTCCACTTTCAGGAGATAAACTTCTAATCCTTGGCTATTGGGCCACTAAGCCATAGCCAATAAATAAATTTCACGACTGAAAATGAAGGGCAAATTATTTGGCCCCACTGAGCTGTCAGATTTTCTCCTTTTTGTGCACTGTTCCTGTAGGGCCCCAGATCTGGAGGTTTCTGCAGTCAGATTGTTTTCATATTATGTTTATTCTCCTCCAAGCTCCTGACAGTTTAGAACATAGTCAGGACGAATGCTTAAGAGCAGAACTTCATCCCTTGCTACCAATGAAATTCAAGGGTCTAGGAGTACAACTCTCATTCCAGACAATACCGAAATGAAGCATGTTGAAACACTGTGCACTTCAAACACTTTCTGCTTCTTGTTGTAAAGAAAGGTGAAGGACAATAATATTAAGAAGACAAGAAACACACAAACCTGTATTTACATAATTTACTATTTATATAATTTGGAATTTGATCTGCAGTCAGGAAGGATTTTTTTTTCCCTGTCTAAGATTGTTAGAGAATTGGGAGGAATTTTGCTTCCTCTGATAGTAAAATACAGCTTCTTCTGGAGGTATTTTATTTTAACAAATGCACTTACAACTGGCTAGTGCACTGGTGATGTTCCTGTCCTGTCCTCATCTCTCCCTGTGGCACATTCCAATTTTGTGGGTATTGCCTTTAAATAAGTGTAGAGGATATAGAGAAAGACTATGCAGCTTGTGAAACATAAAATGGATGTTGTGTGACCACCGTCTACACAAAATGTCTCCTAGAGGTTCCTGTGACTCTGGGGAAGTTGCGTCCAGCATTCCTATGCAGTCTTTACAAACAAATTTTGAAATTTAAATATAACTTTGCTTTCCATAATTGCAGCAAACAGCTGTGATCAATACTCTAGTAGACCAAAGAAAAAGATCTTCCAGTTTTAACATTTTTCCTAACAAGTTAAATATCCGTGACAAATTTCAGATATATGCTACTTCAGTCCTGTGCATCAGAATTCATTACATGCTGTGGATTTTAAACTTACACTGTCAAATTTAGGCATTTTACTTGTTTGCTTCATTCTTCTAACTCAAACTCCTTTATTTCTGGAGAGAGCTTCTTTCATCAAAGAAGGAAAGGAGTATGAACTTTTTCTAGTAGGGGTTTCTTAGGCATCACTTTGAAGACAGATGCAGAAAGATATTTAAAATTACATAGGAAAATAAAAAAAGCCTTTGATGGTTCTTCTTTAGAAATAAAAATGGCCTGATCCCACGTCTGCAAGATTTTGAGTTTTGAAAGGTCTGCATTTTGAGCTTTCTGCATTTTCAATCCCTCTCATAGACATGGAGCCCAGAGTGATGATCTGCTGCAAAATACTCATTTCTGGGGACATTAAGGCTAGGTGGCTCTTAAGAGAGTTGTATGAAACCCAAAAACATTTCCTGCTGTGGAGAGATTGTTTAATATCGTACTAAATTATACTCCTGTCTCTGAGTATAACTATTAGAGGTGATTCTTAAAGATATTTGGAGACTATGGTTTACGTGTAAGGCAAACAGATTGCATTTGTAACATTTAACACACAATAACAATAATAAAACACACTGACGTGGGTTTTCTCTGTAAACAGTCTCTTCTGAAGATAGAGCCAGCGAAATGTTTTGAGAACTTTGACATTTATAGCTGTATTTATAATCTCTTTTGGATCATTTCCTCATGGAATCACATGTTTGTGTATTTTAAATTCTCTGGAGAAATAAAAATGTTTAAACAAAATAATGATGTGATAGGCATTTTATGAGGGCTTGTTCAACACGTGCACATGCACAAACAAGGCTGGATTTGTTCTGAAGTAAATGAGTGGGAGTTTTGGAAGTGGGTATCAAGGAGAGAGCCTCTCCTGAAATTATTAAAAAGAGGAGAAAAAAACAAGTATACCCAGGCCTGTACAGAAGATGGGACTCTTGGTGTCCAAGAAGTAACATGGCAGTTCCTACACTTACTGCAGCAATGTATGAAAGAGCAATAAAGAGAGAGGAGACAGAGGAGATACACTTACGTTCATACACGTACATATACCTTGACGTATATAAAGGAATTCACACAGACACACATCACATAGACATTTGTATTAGTGCGTAATTCACTGTAGAAAATTCATTTGCTGGACTTTCTACTACTAGCACACGTGTAAGCAGACTGCTTTTTCCTAAATGTGATTCTCATTCCACAGAATTTAAGTAGGTTTTTACTGTATAGTGAGAGCATAGTTAGTTTAGTGTTAATATATGTCACTGGATGTTCAAATTCTTGTTGAGCCCCTACACTGTTACTGATCACACAGATAATATAGTGTCTTTCCTGTTTCTAGGTCATCAACACCATCATAGTGAAAACCGGTAACATTTGTTTCATAGTTAGGAAAAAAATGGGAGATCTGTCTCCAAAGGGAAAGTACAGATGAACAGGACTAGACTTGTATTAGATGTGTACATTTTCCCTGGGTAGCCCAACCTTACTTAAGACATCATTGACTACATGGTAAGATTGCCACCCATGTCCCTCAGCCCACAGAAAAGAATCAGTCATTACAGTGGGAGATTTGAGAAACTACCTACCCAAACTCAAGAAGAAGCAGCCCCAGGAGGCCTGTGCCAGTATTGCCTTCAGCATGGCTAGTTCTTCACAACCCAGACCCACATTGGCTGCAGAGTCTGGGGAGGGGGAGGGGGTTGAACTCCACATTCCAAGAGCAATCACATATCTCAGTTCTTCCAAAGTGCTAAAAAATTGTATAAGCACAGAGAAGCAAGTCCATTTTTAAACTTAAGCAAACGCTTGCCCAGAATGTTTTACAATGCTCAGTTTAGCTTTCTCTTCTATTTTTTAATATTCAAACAGTATCACAAGCATGTCAGGAGTGTTTCTAAAAAGAAAAGAAGATACAAAGAGCTTGTGAGCCCTGGAAAATTCTTTCTATGTCAGCTTCAAAATTCTCACCAAATCTGTGTAAGAAGCTTGCTAGAACAGCACCAGATGCTCAAGTGTCTTCGCTAGTTGGAAAATGATAGCAATTCAGGAGCTGCACATAGCTCCCATTGAAGTCAGTAGGAAGATCCCCACTGATATAAGGAGTCACTGGATGAAACCTCAACTTTGTTAAATAAGTTTCCCTGTCTACCAACTAGAGGAAAAAAGCAGGTATGATTGAAAGTGGAGGCTGTTCCAGGAGGAGTAGTGATTTTTTCATGTCTCATAGATGCTCTTGTAATAAAGACCTTTTCTTCTGGGGATTTCACAATACTTGGAAAGACAGAGCTATTTTCAACTCTTCCCTGTAAAATAAGAAACTCAATTGTACTTTCTCGTAAATGCTGATTTTGCTCTGGTTCCTAGCAGGAAATATGTACTTTGTTCTCTGGTGTACAGTGAGACCTAGGAAAACCTCAAACACTAGAGGAAAAACACAGAAATTATGGGACAAAACCTACCATTACTTAGCATGCTACTGCCTGAATATGTCTTAAAAGACAAGACTTGCTTTAGCCCAGCTTTGTGGATGAAGAAAAATTGTCATTATGAAGTAGTTCAAGAGATGGAATGACTTAAGCAGAGATCTCTGGGGAAGGAAAGAGAAAGCAGAGGGGAGAAGTCTAACATATAAAGCTCATGTAAATAAAGCAGTGACCTTTACTTCTGACACTCTGTTTCAAGTCCAGCTTTCTCTCTTAAGTGGAACTAGACAAAGGTTAGTGGGGAGATTTATTCCCCTAGGGTCTGTGTTAGGCCCATCAGACATCCCAAGGGAAACAATTTGAAAGGTCACAACATAGCTGTGGTGTATCTTTCAGTTGTGGAAGGGCACCCATACTTCTCCTGTTGGTAGAGTCCTCCTGATGATCGAAAATTATCATTTGTTGTTGTTTTGACCTCTTAACACGTTCTTGTCTTGGTTCTGGAGCATCCAAAGACTAGGGAATTCCATACTGACCAGAAGGAACAAGGAGATAGCTTTTGGCAATTGCTTATCAGCTATATCCCGCTAAGCACTTTTTGCATTCTGTGAGCTGAAACCATAGTCCTCCCCTAAACTGCTTCACTGCCCCACTACAGGTATCTAGTCACTGAAGTTCCCAATTATTGTTTAGAACATAGACCCAGTCCACCAGAGTTTTATAACAGATTAGAAAATCCCAGTGTAGTTCTCAGATAACGGTAGGTAGTGGTGGAAATCATGTCTAGGTAAGAAAAATAATTCCTGTTGACTCATGGAGACAGTCACAAATTTAATATTTTTAGAGGGCACATCACACGCTTTAAAGAAGGCTTCATACACCACTGCCTGCCAAAAAAAAGTGTTTTCTGAAGCCTTACTCTTTCCCTTTCCTCCTCACCATGCATCATGTTTCTTCTCTCCCCTGCCTATTTTCTCCCTTGCCACTCTTTTTTTCCCTGGTATTCATGTTCCTACATGCTTCTTTTCCTTCTCCTTATCTGTTCATCCACAACCAAGGATCTGTCATGATGAATTGCATATTTTTGGCAGAGAACATGCAGTTAGCTTAAAGAAGATGCGTTCCTTTGCTTTTCTCCTGGCCAGACCTATGTATGCTGAATGACTTGGAGATCAAAGGCCAAAAATACTTTCTATAAGCCACAAAACTGTATGCAGGTTTTATTAGAGATGTAAAATGTCGCAGGACTGCAAACTCGATTCTCCAACCCCATGACTGACCAGAAGAAAATATCCCAACCTTTTTTAACTAGAATATATCTACTCAAGTGTATCATAAATGACTGAACTAAGTGAATCAATAAGCAAGGGGGATTTTCATTTATGGATAGAAAGAACTAATCGGTAGTAATAAGATTGTTCTCTGTAGAAAACGGGTAAGGTATAGAGTGCTACCATTGAGATGTAGGCAGCATTAGTCACTGTCAATATTCTCAGAGAGTTCTACTCATTGTGATAAAGCTTTATAAATCTTTGTCATGTCTTCAGTGCAATAGGCACCCAAATCTACTTACATTTCAGGTAACATATTAACATAAATAGCCAAGTACCAAATAGGATATCTGACAATCTCCTTTAAAAAATGGGAGTTAGATTATTAGCTGATATTGTGCTGTATTATCTTCATTTTTTTTTTTTTTCAGTGATCAGTGCATACAGGAAGACAAGCAGATTTAAGAGATACTTATGGATGGCACTAAAAGTAGATTGAACAGTCAAAAAAACCCAAACCATTTAAAATATGGAGTTCATGTCTCTCATGTTAGAGGCAGTTCTCACCTGAATTCTTGCTGAATGTTATTCAAATAGCATATTTCTTCTTAAAGATATTTATTGTACCCCAGCTGATCATACTCTTATGTGTCTATTCTGGGTCTGAATTTCTTCAGTTGTCTACTGACACAAACCTATTGATGTTGAATAAATTCACAAATTTGGTCCCTTGTTGTCCAAGGCTTGGGCACAGTTGTCTCTTTCACTTTCTGCACCAATCATGGCAATGTCTAGAAACTGATGCCCAAGAAGTACAGGAAAATAACTCCTCATCTCTGGTTTAAGCTATTTTTGAGCCATGTGGCAGAATGTTCAGATTTGGTCCCAATTAGTAACAGTCACAAGTGCTGTAAAAATCCACCTACAGTGTCAGTTCAGGATTGAGACTGGCCTTTGTTGTACATTGACATGTTTATTCTCTAATATTATCTCTTTCTCTCCCCTCCTTCCAGCTCTGTCTTTTCAGGCTATGCTACCCACATCTTAAACATCATGAAATGTCATCAATGGAGTACTTCTCGCTATGAAAAGAAGATGAGCTAGTGAGTCAATATATTCTTTTCAGACTATAGCAAATGTCTGACCCCATCTGTCAAGGACACATAGTGGATATCTCTGAGTCTATTTTAGCTTTAAAATATGATTTTAACAGACATTCCCAGAGGCAAAAAGATTTGACCCATTGCCCCAACAGGCCTTGGATAAAGGCATACACTGATGAAGAATCATGGGCTAAGAAAAGTAAATCTAGGTAGACGTTGTGATTGCTTTCAAACAAAAGAAAACCCTGAACATTTTTTTTTGTTATGAATATTCATATAATATATGAGGCCAATATACCAGGAAACAACTGTTTGATTCAGGACTTACATAAGATGCAAGGATAAATATCTAGAGTAACTGTGCAGTGAACACATCTAACCATGTGCACGTAGAAGAGAGGCATAGAGATAAAAAGTGTGTTTGTCCAATTATACTTATGCCCCAAAGTAATTACTGTGTGGCCTGCACTCTGGGCTAGAGGACAAAAATAATCATGTATTTTTCCATAAAAATAACAAGGTAATTACTATGTAAACACTATGTCACTACATGGTAATTATTGCAGGCCAGGTTTTGCCCCCCCTATTCATAGTGACTACTGCTACCAGGTGAACTGGCCCCTACCTCCTTGACACCAAAGTGACTATTTGGAAGCCGTGTAGCAAGTATGAGTAAAGGTGACAGCCTTGTATAATTAAATGGTCAATGAGCAATTACTATGTAAGTACAGCATAATGGAACTGTGCAAAAGAATCTCTAAGCAGAGGAAAAAACACATTTAAATATTGCATTATTAGAGTCAACCTCTCCTGCTTCCATTGCCAGTAAAAAGATTTCCTTGCAGATAGTTTTTTGTTGCCTTTCTCTGCCCCTTTTAAACAATTATTGGGTTAAAGAGCAGAATCATAACAAAACCACAGAAGCCAAAGATGCATGAGGAATATGTTCCTCTCTTCACCTCTCTGTTCACCAGGTATGAGTATGCTGGTAGAGCCGTCTCCAAGCAGAAGCCAGAGCAGAAATGGTGTTAGTTGACAGAGGTGGATGGCATTAAAAATCTTGGGTTGCACTCTGATTTTGGTGAGAGACTCCATCTGAAAGCTGGTCCAACTGCTCTGTACCTCGGTTCCCCAGCCACAAGATTAGAATAGGTTTATTTTCTTTTTGTCAGGGATACTATGAGAGTTAAATCCATTGCTTAAATGTCAAGCACTGAGGAGCTGCAGGGACAAGAATCTCATCCACAGAAAGATTCTTCCTTCACTTCCATGAGCCACGAATGTATTCATTTGAGCTTTTCAAGCCTTGTGATAAATACAGTGCTTCTGTTCTTATCTGATTATATTTGAGGATCTCAAAGCACTATGAAGGCTTTAATGATCTTGGTGATACTGTTTCTGCTCTTACTAAAACCAATAGCAACACAGCCTTTGATGTTAGTAGTAACACAGTCATGCCACAGGCTTTATAATATGTTGAGGAGGAAGGTCTATATCTTGTGCTTTTTCCCATAAAAAAATAACATGGTTTTCCTTAGGAGCAACAAGGAATGAATCCCCAGTCCCAGCTCTAATATCAGGTTCCAGTTGGTCTAAGGAGATAAAACTTTGCTAAGAAGCTCCTTGGAGATCAATGGTGTTGCCACCAAAGCAAGAGGAATTGTACCTGCTGATGTCAGTTGTATACCTGAACCACCGTTCTCTACTCCCTGTGCTAGACTATGCCACGAGAGTTAGTTGTCAGAGCAGATAAAATGAAGAATCAATAGGCCAAAAACCTCTTAGCATAGAAGAGAGACATTATAGTGTCTAATTACCAAACTGTCCTAAAACATGTTTGTGTTTTCTGAAGTATTCTGTCACAAGACCATTGTCAGGCTCATTATAAATGTAACCCACCAGCATCTAATTGGTATTCCAGTATCTTTGAGCTGTGACCTAGAAAGAAAGAGCAAAGCAGAAGAAAGTAGCACAAAAAAAATCTCTCATCATGGTCCTAGCAGGGTAGGGCAAATGCCTGTTCCTATACTGTACATGCATAAACAGCTCTTTCTCAGCTGCAATTTAATGTTGCTATACCTTCGATTGCAATTACATTGAATCACATTGCAACAAATCTTTGTAACGCCAATCCCATCTTTCCACCTCATTGACAGCTCTGGAGATGCATCTGAAATTCATAGTAGCCTCATAGCCTATGGCAAGAGAAATCCATGCTGCTAAAATTTTATTTTAGAATTCAAGCTGGTTTCTCTCAGTCTAGGATGCTCTGGTTTTAATCTTTTGCTGCCTAGCACAGTGTATCAAAATAACCAGCCAATATTGTTAAACTGTCAGGGGTCCTCACTGCTGCTGAATTTTACCAATATAAATAAATACTGTAACTTAAGGAAAACAGAATCCCTCTGGACAGAATTTTTAACATTAATAGAATTAAGAGGTGAGGGAAAATATGTATAAACTTTGACTTGAAAACAGCCTTTTTCTTTTTATTTTCAGGGGTTTTTTTTGGTACAGAAAGAAAAGCTTGAGTGGAATATTCAGGCTGATTTACTGCTCAGGCTGATAGGGACTCCAGGCTGGATCCCAAAATTTGAACAACGTTCAAAGGGAGAGATATTTAAAAATCCCAGAAAAAGAGATATTTCCAAATTAATGGCATTGCCCAAATGCCTTGGCTCCTTGCACCCCACCAGGAAGGTTTATTATTTTCTGGTAAAATGTTGCTTGAATGGGGAGTGGTAGTCAGTGATGCGTCAGTGCTGCTCTTTGAAGACATTAAAAAGCTGAATGCACAACAAAGAACAGATGTTCCAGCATGCTTTATTTATGCACCCATCAGCAATCTTCCAATGACCACAAAACACAAGCTTTTTTTTTTTTTTTTCCTTTTTACTCCTCGCAATATTATTTTCTGATCAACTCACACTCTATTTTTCCTCCAGCTGAAGTCTTCTGTGAATTGGGGGCTGTGTGTGTGTGTCTGTGCGTTGCACGCATTTGTGAGTGTGTGCGTGTGCCTGTGTATGGAGTGTGTGTGTGTGTGCTTGAAAGTCTGCTTCCATCAAAAGCAGGCTTCTATTGAACTGTCGAACAGGTGTGGATTCTGCAATTAGATCACATTTCAGAGAGAGAGAGACACTGAGGGTAATAATGGCGGTGAATTCTTCATAGTCAGATGCAGCACCATAGCGACCAGTAACAATGAAGAATAATAGGTATTAGTATTAGGGTGATTATTTTTAGTTTATAGAATCATTTGATTGAATACTGCCATAAGGCACCGTTAACGTGCGCACAGCGCTTGCCAGCTGTAGAGCAAACTTGTTTTACTGGCACTTATCTGAAATTCTCATCTCTCCCCCACCCTCTCTGCTCACAATTGGAATGAAAGTAGCGATTAGGAAGTGAGATGTAATGCAGATTAAATGTTATGATGGACTAAGATCCTGATAGGTTATTAAAACTCACTTGCATTTGGTGCTTTAAAGGCATAGTGTTTCCATATTTTTCCACCAGTCTATGTCTTTTGAAGATAAAACAAAGGGAACATTTTTTAAATCCCTTCATAACCAGGAGGGTTTTTAATAGTGAGCTTCCCGATTTATGACCTTCCTCTGTGTGTTTTACACCTGTGTGTTGTAAATATATATTAAGTGTGGAGCAACTGTGTAACCAGTAACTGTGGATCTGATTTAAACAGAGCTAAGGCCTCTGCACTGCAGTGGGCCAGATCCTCAGCTGATGTAAACTGGCACCTCTCCACTGAACTCAGAGGTGCTACATAAAGTTGTACCAACAGAGGATCTGCAGCGAGGGGAGAATGACAGCCTTAATTTGGAATTTCCCTGCATCTGTTGGTATAAATCAGAGGCCTAACATTATTGCCACATAATATTCTGGTGTAGCAGAGGTGCCGTGAATTTTTAAACATGGAGAGAACTGTTGATCTATTGTTCCTCTCCCACCCTCCTCCCTCCCTGCTTTTGGCTGGCATTGTAAGAAAGCCAGAGTATGGCAGCATTGGACAACACGGAAAATTCCAATCTTTATTCTTAACAGATCTTGATATAGATGCTCTGTTTTCTCCTTAGGAACAGAACTTAGTTCTTTAGAGACCCTCATAAGAAGAATAACTCTTCTTCTGATGTCACCTGGTATCCTAAATATGCCATTATTCTTTCTGCAATAATCATTGCTATTAACAACAGTAATAAAAGTAGCAGTATTTGATAGCAGCAGTATTTGATATAGTCCAAAAAGCATGCTAACGGCTTCATCAGAGAGGTAAATGTTGTAATCTATTTTGTGCAGAATAAGTAAATACAGACTAAGTCTCACTCAAAGTCTTAGCACACACTATGAAAATACCACGTTCCAATTTCAGTTCCCTTTGTGTTGTTAATTATAATTATTTTTCAAAAACCATGAAAAATATTTTTCAAAATGCCTTCCATGTTAGATCATGGTTGTTTGATTTGCATTTGATTCAATGAAACAAGAATGGGATTATTACTTTTTTTTCTTGACGTTATGACAGTGTCTATGCAGATGTTGCAATAGCAACTTTTCCGTATGATTCTGAATTGCAATCATACTGTGCATTGACATACTGTTCCATTTATTCATTTGATTGAATACTGCCACAAGGCAGAGCTAACGTATGTTAACAGTGCACAGTATGCATAGCTGAGTGTTCTTACTTCACAAAAATGCTGGCAAATGCAACAGTGGGTGCAAAGTAAAAATCACGTGCTGAATTTTGGCAAAGGTTGGCGTAAAAACACCTCCAAAAGTTACATCCTGTGATGTAAATCTCAGTATGCTTTATAGAAGTCACAAAAACAGCAACGGGAATCTGCAGCATATGTATGCACACATAGTGTGCACTGACACTGTAATAAAACCACTATTGAAAATAGTATTTCACATGTGTCTTAGCTTCCTTCTGTGTACAAACCACTCGGGTTTTTTCTGCTATTGTTTTCTTAGTTTTCTGTTTCACTTTTGGGGTTGACGGCTTGAAACGCACAGTGCTAAATCCACCACATTTTTTTTTCTTTACACTTCTCAAGAACATGCCATAGAAATTTAATATTCTTTAAAATTTCAATACTGATGAGGGGTTGCATGCCATTTTTTAGCCCACTGAACAAAAGGCTTACTGAGTCACACATAGCCTATTCAAATAGGAAACACAGATGCCTGCTAATTTGTCTTCTCATGTAAAGTCCATTTACCAATCCATACAAGAATTGCCCCCATGTCTTTGTAGTACTGCAACCAGAACGGATGCTGTCACTCAGGTGGGACATGTGACCATTACTGCCACCTCCTTGGGGAGCTCTTTAGCATACTGTCCTCCACTGCTGTAATTAAAACTAACAAGAGCAGTCTACAAAGGAAAATAAGAAAATACAACAAGAGAAACCTGCATATTACAGCTTGCAGCAAGCTGGAGAAAGGAAGTCGAGGAAACATTCCTATGCATTCCTGATATGCAGAGGAAAGCCAGATTACTATGGAGGTTATCAGTGAGGAGAAAAATGAATACATAGAAAAGACCACTCATTACATGAGAAGATTATTCCCAAACCATTAGTGTAAGAACACACTGGTTAGAGAAAAATACTTACTTCTTAAAGGAAAATGAAAGGAATGCTAGATATGCCCTGCTGCACCGATAGGAATAAATAGAATCAAAATCCCAATATTTCTCTACTTCTGTTGAAAGGTGATGCTAAAGAAGAAATTAGATATTATAACTAGGGTGGGTTATTTTCCCCCTGAGAACAGTTTAGCCACCAAATATGCAGTTTGAGGTTGACCACAACCACCCACATATTTAGTTTAAATGCAATGAATACTTTCAGCCATAAAAAGACTCAAAAATAGATGATGAAGTTAAAGCTCTTAAGATACACTGTTTTAAAAAGTAATATTATGGCATTCCGTTTCAAAATGTAGCAAATGAGATTTTTAATGGATCAAAAATACACAAAATAAAGAGAAATTTTATCTTGGATTGAAATGAGGCATTTTTTACTTTCCAATTCATACTGAAAAAATGGGGGGAAAAATCTGCTTCTGGTCAACTGGAAATATATTTTTACTCCTGGTTTTGCAACTCTGCCACTGAATCAAGACTTGATTACTTACTTCTGGTGTTACTTAAACATACCTGATAGAGCACATAGCCTTTCAGAAATGCCCAAATCCTGGATCTCTTTGAAAAAGTGATAAAGGGATCACCTGAGAAAGCAAAGGAAGGGTGCATGAGAAGACGAGCTACCGCTTGTGTTTGTTCAGTTTAAGAAAAGCCTCAATTCCATTTCAACGATGATGAAGTTCTGCAGCATCTAATCCAAGGCCAGAAAGCAGCAATGGAACAACAAACTTCCGAAAGCTGCAGTTTTGCTTAGCTAAATCTTCAGTTTCCACCTTATTCTGCCAAACTCCCTTTGGGATTTGGCAGGGTCCCAGTGGTTATGGGATTAATAGGGAGTATCCTTGTGAAATGGTGTTTTATATAGCACAGGTGATATTTCTCCTCCAGGGACCGGACACCTAACCCACGTATCTTCTTGTAGACCTACTTTCTACAGTGGTTTTTCACCACAGTCCTATATATAAACGCAGATGGATAAGTTTGTAAAGAGCTCACACGGAGGAAATGCGAGCACTTGAAAGATGACTGACTTATGACAGGCACTTAAGATCTTATCTGATTTAAAGAAGCTTGTCATAAGCTAGATCCCTGAGAGCTGCTGGGCTGTTATCACTGTCACAGTGGTCAGGAGAGAGCTGGGTTTTCAGCATTCTCCAGATCCTATGTGTATATGTAGCAAGATATATTTATAATGCAGAACACCAGCACCCCTTCAGTATCAATGCCATGCACCAATGTTAGGAGCTTAATAACAGTGTGAAAAATGCAATGTGTTGGTGATGGAAAGAGGAGAAGCAAAGAGAGGGAAGGAGGTATCTAATGAAAGATTAGCAGATCTCATGAGAGATGGTGTGCAATTCATGTTGTTTTCGGCATTGCAGTTGTCTTCAGTGCAGTTTAGGGTAGCTGGACAGTAACATGGAATGAAGCCTTGCTGCAGATGATCCCTGAGGCATATGAGGAGAAATGAGAGGTGCATTGGGAGTACACCATGACCAAAAGTTGGAATATCTGTGGCCACAATGAACCTAGAGTTTCACTAGAATTTAACCTCTTCAGCTTTCTCTTCAGTATTTTAAAATAATCCCTGCCAACAAATAAGAAGAAAGGGTGTCACCATTCCAGAAGTAAATATATTTTTTTACTGTTCTGCTTTTTTTTTTTTTAAAGTAAATGTATAAAAGTAGAAAACAGAGGCTGCCATGATGTTTTTTCTTGATGGAAAATAGCATTGTTTGATAAGCCTCTTACTTTGCTGGTGCCTAGAAAATTAATTCCTTCTAACTCACAGATGAGTTGACCTTTGGCTGAACCAGTCTGCTGTCATTTTGAGACTCCATTTTTAATTTATTTCAGGACAGATTCCACTGTCTTTACTTCTGCTACTGGGTGCTTTATATCTCATGGTGTCCTATTGAAAATATACTACTTATTGTGAATAATTTGCCTTCCTGGTTGTTATTTTGAAGAAGCATTGCTTTAGTTGCTAAGCAGTTACTTTCTCATTCTAAAACAGATCTAAGTACTAGTGTCTATAGACTTACTTGCACTTTATCTACTACCTTCTCAAATAACTTGATGCCTCTAAGAACACTGCAAAAATGTGCTCTACACCCCAACAGACTTGTACTTTGAAATGAACATTGAGTACTAGAAGCAAATTGGAAGGAACAGCCTGAGAAGGACTGGGTCACACCAGGGTAGCTACACGGCTACTTTTTTGCTACGTGCAACACGACTCTGCTCCTAGTCGGGTAAAATATGCCTGAAGGAAGCATGGAAGGGAACAGAAACATGGGAGAGGAAGAATGTAAGAAAACATGGTGAAAGAAATGTCAAGAGAAAATGCTGATGACATCCACCACTGTGCAAAGACTATGCCGTGAAGTCATATAAAAGAGTTTGCCTGTTTGAAATCAGAGGTGTTGAGCAAATGTACTTAAGATGAACATGAGATGGAGTAGCAGTAAAATACCTGATAAACAGAGAATACAAGCCACCTGGCACTTTAAAAATCTGTTATAACTACATTTATTTCACACTAATAATAAAACATTGAGAAACTATCTGTATTATTTAGGCTTCTGATGTATCATTTGTGAAAACATGTAATACCCAAAGAGCTCTTGCCTTCACCTTGCCATTTGAGAATTAGCTTTTAGCATCACCACATGTCATTTTCACAGCTCATAATATTAATGTGATCACCCTCTAACAGCCATCTCATGAATCACCACAACCTGACTCCCTGGCAATAGAAGCGGTAATCCCAACCTGTCACCATTTCACCATCACCACCGCAAACCTGGATATCATATGACTGGCTGTTGTGCTGTGCAGTCCGGCATGGGGGGTGTGTGTACATCGTGTCTGTGATGACAGAGAAAGTTTGAATCAATAAATCCATTATGAGGAGACAACAAGAAAGAGATTGTCATGAACGTATGGGTATTGACATTTAGTGTTCCCCCATCACACTAATTTCCTGTACCTGACCACAAAAGTCAAATACATACAAATATAGTAAAAAAAGGTGGCCTGTGGGCTCTGTGCAACAGATCCCGTCTGACACAAAAGAACATGCTGTTTTTACTAACAGGAGCTAAACTTAATTCTTTCAAAGCATGCTATTTCCAGAATACTATTGACGGACTCTGCAGAAACCTGGATTTCACAAATCTTTTTTTTTTTTTCAGGAAAATTATGAAATACTGAGATTGCCATGGAAAAAAAAATGGAAGTAGAGAAACACAACAGTTTCTTAGAGTTACTGGAGAGGCCTCAAGGCAGTAACACTTTTTAAAAAAAATCTGATCAAGAAAACATGTAAACTTTCTTCTCCCACTAAGAGACAGTCCAAGAATACTCACAAATTTTGAAGATGCTTGGGATGAAGATTTTGCTATGTATCCTGAGGATGGAGCATCCTTTATGTCAGCTGATGCTGGTTTATTCCATCCCCAGGCTCAGTCCTCTGTCACTTACAGGATGAAATAGTAGGTCATCGATATCAAGTTCAAAATTTTATTTATTCAGGAGCAGTTAGGTTTTATGATTTAAGGCTCTTAATGGGTGCTGGAAATTTTTGCAGAAGAAAAGTGATTGATGAGCAGTAAGGAAATGTATTGCTTTATAGGTAATTTAGGTTTTTTGTGGAAAAGGTTCCAAATTATTAATATAATCCCCTACATGTAAAAATGGGGGTCAACGTCAAGATATATGATACCCAAAGCTGTACAAACTTGCATACGCTGGCAGCTTTGTCCATTGAAAAAAAACATGACAAGGTGTTTTTATTGCATGAGCAGTACCCTAAAAGTACCCAGTCCCAAAGAGCTGTTTTTGGAAAACACACTGTGGTGTTTGTTCAGGTCTGTTGCGAAAAGAAAGGAAACGAGCAGAGCAATGAAAAGAAACTGTTAAGACTGTGGGCTTTCCCCATCTAATAACACATACTCTCTCTTCCTTTCCTCCTCCCTCCAGCCAGCTAAACTAACTGGCAGGTGCAGTATTACTCTGCAGATGGACCAGGAGTGGCACACATACAGTTATATAAGCCTGGCACACTCATATTTCCCGCTTTATAGCCCCTGCCAGCTAACCAGGCAGTAGCCAGATTTGAGAGGACATCCCCAACAGTTGTTGTGTATGGAGAGGAACCAGTCTACTGGCAGTACACTATTAACCCTTCTCCAAAAATAGACTGAGCACTTAAGCCAGGGCAATAATTCTCATTTTCCTCCATGCTTTCACTGTCAGTCTTTGTTTCTCTTCCTTTCCTTGCTGTAACAAAAGTAGGGATTATTTTGGATGGGACAAGTGGGCATGAGTCATTCTGTAGCACTAACTTGCTTCAAACTTTTCTACTGTTCTTCCAGGTCTCCCAATCCTAAAACAGCTCCTTTTAGTTTGGGCCAGGGGGAGAATAAAGCAGGTGGAAGGGGAGAAAAGGTGAGAAAGACTCCTGTTACTGTTCAAAATTATCATTGTATTTTGTACGAATACTACCTAGCCACAAAAATGAATCTATGCTTTCATGGGAAAGCCCCAAATTTGCTCATAAACTAACTCTCAGATCACAGTTATAGAAGGTCTTTTGGAATTTAAAGATGCAACTAATTATTTAGTGGGATATACAAAACCATCTAAATGCAGATTGAGACTTAAGAGTCAAAGTTTGTGTGAATCAGACAGATTTACAAAATCATCTGTCTCTAAGAACCTAAGTATTTTGTTAAATCTGGCCTGGTATCATAGCAAAAATGCCTATTTGCTTAAAATCTCCAACACTCTCCATAATTTCTATCATTTCAGTGGAGGGAAATATGCTGCTGTGTGTATCTGTGAAGACAATGTCAAGATGGTGGGCTAGGTTTTTCTAACAAAGACACTAGAAAGCCAATGCCACCAGATCCCTGATAAGTTCTCACTCCAGCAGAAGCCCTAAGTGGTGGAGAATCAATGGACCAACTCTCAGAGCCCCTACACTCCCCACTGAAAGGAGTAACCAGGAAGGAAGTAGGTGGATCCAACAGGGATGCTCACTTGCTCACAGGCTTCTCAAAGCAAATTCAAGAGTCCTTTACTGTGTAACACTCTCTTTGGAAAGATAAGCTCTCTAGAAGGAGAGTTTTTAAGGAAATATCACACTAATGCAGGCTTCAGACAATCTGAAAGCAGGAGAGATTCTGCTCAAAGAAATAAGCAGCACAATTTTTAAAAGAAAAAAAAAAAGAAACACAGAAAGTTTGAACAGAGCAATAAAAAAAGAAGAAAACAACAACAAAATTGGGTTCCTTTAAATCCTGACATTTATCACACCATGGGATTTACTTTTACTGCAGTATTTAAAGGATTTCCTACTCTTAGACTTGGGAATACTGCAAATAGCACAGTAAATTTAACTACTATGAGCAGTAAATGTCAAGATTTTAATGGTGCCTACTGTATGCCAGTTGGTTGTACATTCACCTATGTATGTTAACATGAAAGACCTGATTTTGCTCTTATTTATATCTGTGTAAACCAGGAGCAAGTGCACTTAATTCAGCTGAGTTACCACCAAATAAAACCTATGTGAAATCAGAACCCAGATCCATATACAAAAATTTAGTTTGGAAGGAAAAAAGCATTGGTCTAAAACCTGATTGCTTTCATCAATTCTTTCCAGAAAAAAAAAAAAATCATCATTGAAATCAAAGAACTGGGATGGGACATCAGGATCCAACATTCAGTTCCCATTGCAGGTGTGCTTATCATGTGGGCAGAGACTGGCCATCACTTGTTTTGCATTTATCTGTCTTGTAGATAAGAAATCTGTGAGGGCAGAGCTGATGCTCCTTCTATCAGAGTAAGATTCTGACCTCAATACACCGTCAGTTAGGACATCACACAAAATTAAACTCCTACTGTACCTAGAGGATTACTCCTTCTTTAAGCTTGAGCCATATAATACCCCAAACACCATTCTTGTGCTTTAGAGAAGCTCCTTTACTTCACCCTACTGTTTCTTTCCATAAAGCAGCATAAATCCATGGAGGATACTACAGTTGTGCACCCAAGTACCACTAGCTGAGGCTGCAGTTGTGTAAAAATGGTGCACTTAAGTCTGCTCAACAGACCAACACCATATTGAATGACAGTTCTGTGAAGGCAAAGAAGCCACAGACCAACACTGAACTCAGCAACACATCCCCCATAGGGCAATCCTACCATAGGTTCCTGTGTGCCCAGCTCCTTTGCTGCCTGCTGTGGTGCCAGCCGGACACAACAGACAGGTGTCTCCTTCAGTGGCCCTTCACATAGAAGGACACCACCAAGATAGCTCAGCAAGATGCAACCAGTCCCAACAGAAGACACACACAGACTGATCGGCTTCTGGTTAAAGGAGCCCTGGCCTCGCCCACCACCCCAAGCACAACCACCTGGGTGAGGGCAGAGCCACAAAGACACAGGTGGGCCAGGTTCTACCTCTGGAACTGGAAGCCAATAGGAAGAACAAAACATTCAGCTAGGTTTTGACTCATCCACAGGTGAATTCCAACTTAGGGTCCACAAGTCAGGCTCCAGCACTTCACCCTTGTGGAGATGCCACACAAAGCCACCAGCCCATGTCTGCAGTTTTCCTAGGATGTTGCATGTATTCTTATACCCTGCTGCCCTTCCAGCCAGCAGCAGGCCTCCCTGAGAGCCTTCCTTGAGACAATTCACTACAAGAAATATCCAGTCACATTATAAGTAACAACCTGGAAAATAATTTTGAATTATCTTAAACTCTCAAAACATGCCGTGGCTTTCTCAGGAGTATATTTTTTTCTGAAAATAAAATTAAAAACTTCAGCATCAATCTTGAGATTTGATGCTGAATAAAGGATTCCTAAGTTTTGGTATGGCTAACCACATTTTCTTAGACCTACCCCAGTTCTATTACCCAACAGAGGTTATTTCGGATCCTTCTATTTTCAGTCTGCCACACACTAAGTACTCATCATTTTATGACACATAGTTACATGGACTAAGATAATGGTAATTATATCTCATACTTCAAAGCAATTACCCAGTGAGGTGAGGAAGGGCTCCTTCTTCCACATTCCACAATAGAGTATTTGCAGTATGGAGTTATTCACCTTTCAGAGAAGCATTAGCTATTGGTCAGAGTCAGAAGCAAGATACCAGATTTAATGGATTAAAGGTCTGATCCATTATCACACATCTTATAATTATCCAGAAGCATAAGTCTTTACAGTAATTAATCAGTGAGAGATTAGTGAATATTCCCAGTGGGAAGATACTAAGTCTGAGAAATAAGTGTAGTTTGGTGATGTCCTTAATTAGATATTGACTCATTATCCAGAACGCTTGTGTTTTTGGACACGATGGTCACATTAAAAGAAAAATTGTATTGTAGTCCTTAAAGAATATAAGGTAATTATTCCAGACATTTACATATGAAATCTCTAGACTCTGTGCTAGGGGCTTCTGTTTTCAGTTTCTCTGTATGTACGGATGTACACTTGTGGCTGCTCTGGATACAGTCAAAAAATGGAGCAGGCGGTTGTCAGCAAAGCAGCAGTTCTGCCACTCTAGCCCCCAGAGGAACTCCAAATCAGAGAAACGGGGGTCCCCTAACCCTGTTAGAGAGCCTGGACCAATCTGTCAACACATGGATAGCTGGAGAGCCTCAGTGCCCATCTAAGGAAATCTGAAGGATCAGGGACAATATGAAGAACACATACAAACAAGGAAAAATTATTCCCTCGATTTCAGCTTCTGTCTGTGAAGAGCTTGCAATGCCACATGAAGGTGCTGTGGATTTTGTGCCCCTGACTGCTTTAATATCCAGCAGTTGGCCTCTGTGAAGCAACCCAGTCCTCATATTTTGAGCCCAACAGGCCTGTGAACAGCAGAAATGGGAGTCCAGTGAGACCTTACTGGTCTGAGTGGAGGTGGGATTCCTTCCTTATTATCTTCCTGTATCCTATCCTAATGCATGGACTATTGCAGTAGGTTAACTCAGCCTTGTTTTCCCACTCCCTGGGGCTCAGCAGAGAGTCATCCTTGTCTGCGCACAAATTCACAGAAACCTGTTTTTCACCCCAGCAGATAGTACCTATGAGATATCATTACTACTAGGTCTAGCCACACAGTAACACGTCCTTTCCATAAAAATAGAGGTGATCAATCTTTTCTACCAATATCCCCATTAATATTACTTTTATCTGGGATTTTTACACAAGGCAACTCAAAAGGAAACAGGTTTTCATAAGATTTCACAGCCGCTAAGGAGAGAGAGCTAGAAGTGCGTCTCGAGCCTCCTCCACGCCTCGTCTCACTCGCAAAGGAACGGGCCAACACTGTGATGAGGTCTGTTAAAGGCTCCATCAGCATTTTAGTCGCCTCCTCTCATTTCTGACATTGTGTCCCCTTCTGTGTGCAGCACCATCGCACATTTCCCATACTCCAAATAACTTCTCACTCCTCCCTCAACTCACTCCTTTGAAGAACCTTCCTTCCTTTTTCTCCTTACCAGTCATCTCATCTCGCTCCCCCCGCCACTGAGCTGTGATCTTACTGGAACAGGGAGTATGCTGAATTCTCAAAGTACTCTATAAGCATGTTTAATAACAATCTTTTTCAACCCTTGATCTTTCCTGGATGAATCCCACTTAATCCTCACTGAGATTTTTATGAATGGTTTTTCCTTACCCTTCAATGCAACATCTTTCTGCTAATATTTTTATGTCAGCAACTAAGTGGGAGATAGACTGGCTGCTAAAAATAAAGAATAAAAGACAAAAAAACACTAATTACTCAGATCAAAACAAAATCTGGAGAAGTGAGTCATAACTCAAAAGAAAGGGAAGAATGTCTTGCTTTTCACTGGGAAAGGGAAAAAAAGAGAGAAAATTAAATTCTGCTCCTCTTACACTTAGTGGATTATTGTCAGCTTTAAGTTAACCAAACTAGATCTCACTGCAGCTCACATTTGTAGACTGTAAGTAAGAAAGGAAAGATGTCACTAAAACATGCATGAATTGCAAGGCAAGAAAGCCAAACAGCTTGAGCTTTACAAATGAAAGAGATGAAATTGCCACAGTACTAAATAAAAGGATTTAATCAAAGCAGAGAACACAAACTACTCCTGACTATGCAAAGACACTGAGATGGTACAACTGGTAGGAGGCTGTCTGCTTGTACGCTGTGCCAGTTACTGAACTAGCATGCACCAAAACCATTTGTAAATAGCTATCCCTTGCTTTGGGTTCTTATTTTAAGGAAAATTTTAGTAGCATGCAAACTATATACTTCTGGATCCATCTTTGATGCAACTACACTGCAGTATTTGGAACTAAGTCTTTTATGCATTATTTAGTGTTTCAACAGTACTATTACTTTCATAACATAGTAACCTTAGATGTCTGAGATAATGCTCATGGGTCAAGTTAACAGACTATATGAACAATGATTTAAGATATATATGAGACTTGCCATATCTTACTCCTTCTGTAGTTTTTCTTAATACAAATCAACCCTTTCTAATTTACGGATCATTGAATTAATAGCCATGTGTCTGCATGCATGTGGGCTTTTCTCTTTGTATTATCAAAGCCTTCATGTAGGTCTTGTATCTAAAACTAGTAAAAGACAGTATCGGATGACTTAGAAGTTGAGAAATTATTGAAATCTGTTCATCAAAATGTCATGCAAAGCAATCTATAATAAAAAAAACCTTCTATGTATTTTTTATTTAAAGGTTTATGGAAAATGACAATTTCAGACAGGTGAGCAATTCTCTGAGATTAGCCCCTCAAGAAAAATAGACCCACAGGTCTTAGACTGCAGCAGAGGAGGGTGAAGATGGCTAAATAAACTCACTTAACACACAACAGCTATACCCGCCAGACCATAACATGGACTACACACTGTTTGTGGCCTATTTATATATGCCATTACTAGAGAGATACATCTTTCACTTGCTGAATCTTTGTCTGCTATGCACTCAGTGCTTTTACTGCTATCATTACAAATATTTACTCCTTCTGTAATGTATTATCAAATTGCACCAATTTTCATAATAAAACCTTTGCCCCTGACATAAGTAGTTTATTCTTGAAAATAACGAAAAATAGGAAGAATTAAATGGGTTTTTAAAAAGATTATATACACTGGGAAAGATCAAGGGCATGATCAATTTTAAAAAGAACATGCTCCTGCAACCCAGCTTAAACTTCTTGAAACCAGAGTTCATTGATTTCATTCTGCAAGCATGAAATCTATCATTAAAAATAACTTGGGGAACACTTCCAAACTGGCAACTTAAATATCAGCTACAAAAGACTGTCCCATCACTGAAAAAGAAGACCTCAGTCCTGATGCCCTGTCCCTTACACTCTGTTAGGGAAGATGGTTCTGTAGTGAAGAACCTCTAACAATGCTTTAAGGCACAAGGTTCATTCCTGGTAACAGGATGGGCAAAGCCAAAGTTTGGAACTATAGCCAAGCTGATCCAAAGAGAAGGGGTATAAAGACATAGTTTTCAGATGAAAAGGCCAACCTCACAGGCAAAGTTTAATGATGTTTTGAATGGGCAGGAACAATGAGACTGAACACTGGCTGGTCAGATATACGGAAGGTAGTTGTGTATGATATATTCTCCCATGCATCAGGAAACAACTGAACAGTTGTTTTATTAAACAATATTATGAACTCTCTGAACATAATAGCAGCTGTGATTTGTGTCCCAGTAGACTAATATGCTCTGTTTTTCCTATTAAGTCGCATTTGGGACAGTTTTGAAGTGGGGGTGGGCACAGGGAAAAATTGCCGTGAGAAGATGTGCCAAGATTCCACATTTCAAACAATATGTTACTAAATACCTTAAAATGAAAATTCCTTATTATTTTGTAGGTATGTTCCATATTATAAGCAACTCATGTAAGATGGAGTAGCTTCCTCTCTATTTTGTGCAATGTATTTGCTCAGTAAAGGCTTACTTTAAAAAAAAAGAAAAGCGGATGGGAGAATTACCCATAAGTAAGTATCCACAGCTAGGTGCCTAGTTTGCTTGTTTATAAACTCATGAATATATCAGAGACCAAAGGTACTTCCAAGAAACTACAGATTTGGGGGAAAGGAAGAACTAGCCTGGTAAAAAAAGGAGGCCACAGCTGCCATTTGCACCTGCCAAGTCATATTCACATGTCATCATTTGGTAGAGAAATAGTCACATTTCAAGACAGTTCTCCCACCCAAATCTCAGTCGTATTAGGTCCCTTATGTTTCACTAGCCATTCGTGTATGCCCATATTTGTACATTTATGTGTCTAGCTGCAGTAGACATGGATTCTGGATAATTATTAGTTTTGAAAGGATTTTTAATTTTTGGAGACGCAGTAGCAAAAATATTGTCAGACTCATATTCCAATTTAAATATTAGAATGATGTTTCATTGTCTTTCAGTATAAAAAATTTAGAAGATATTATGATATTTTTTAAATGATGCTACTTTGATATGATATTGCAAAGAGAATAAGGCACTTTCCTTTAAACTGATTTTCAAAGCTATATCTGAGATCTATATCTGCTGTTTATGGATCACAACTAACTTTATAGTCATGTATAAACTGTACTTCTGAGTGCTGTAAGAGGTATCCCCTGTCTTACAATAAAAATATTATGGAACATTATATTTCCATATAGTAATGGCACTCTTATTTTACTAGTAGGAAAGGTATTGTACTAATTTAATTGACTAACATAAAAGTCTCACAAGCAAGATCAATATTTTATTTTCTCAACAGTTTTTGTCAATGAAGATTTAATTTCCCATGCAGAGAAGGTGTCTGTATAGCTCACAGATATAAGTGGGGTGTGGTCCTTTCTGTGGAGCCCAAAGATTTCAGCTTGCCCCCCTGCCTCAGCCCCAACAGCCTCAATGCCAAAACACAAGAGTAGATGTCAGCAAGTAGGGTTTTTATGTGCGACCCCATAATAAACTTATTCCTTGACCTAAAATCATATAAATTCTGTGTGGTTTAGTTTATGCCTGAACTGAAGACTCCTGACAGCTCAGCTGTGTTGGTTGGGATGTGAAGACAAGAAAAGATAAGCAAAATGGAAAAAAAATATAACCTGGCCTATTTCATAGGTTTGACAACAGAAGACAGAGGCTTCTGTAGAAGGGCAAATATTACCCTAATCTCTGTTGTAAATCTAGAAGGGCTCTTCTGATCATTTTTTACACTGAACGCAGAAACACACACAAGTTAGCCTAAATACAGCATTGTTTAAAGACAATAAAATTAGAATGCTGCAAATCTGCAATTATAATTCAGAACCTTGGCACAATGGACAGATACGTGAACTTTCCCTGAACCTAAACCCAAGTGCTATTTGAGAGAAATTTTCAGCTGATCTGGGTCAACTGCTGATGTTGCGTGGAAGCCATTGGCAGTTCAGTGGCCAGAGTCAAGTTTCACATTGAACTTCTGCATTTGCTCAAAACCAGAAGTCCCTGAAAATTCAGAGCTGCAAATTAGAACCAGAACTTCACAAACCCCTGATTAGACTATAGTCTGTCCACAGAACAGATTTATTTAATGTTCCGTTAATCCCTACAGGCCTCTCCGCTGAAATAAAGAAAAATATCCTTCTACTTGTATTCACAAGCTGCGCTAGTGGTGACACCAGGCTGCACTAGGGACAGGTTTTCCAGGTTACTTCTATCATAGGTAAGGAGAAATACTGAAGTTCATCAAAGTGTTTTAAAACTAAAGTCAAAGATGTAAACAACCTCATTCAACAGCATGAATGGAGAAAACAGTAAGGCCTGAAGCAAGTGAGGTCTGATGAAGTGAGATGGGAAACCTACAGCCCCTTTGGCCAGTTCAGTGTGTTGGCTCCTGAGGAGCAGACACTCTCACCTAGCAAATGATGCAATAATAAAAATTGTTATAATTATACACATAATTACTTCACAGTTATCATTAATAACCAATGCTAATAAAGCTGAAGCTTGAAAATAATATTAAAATCATATTGTCATTTGCAGCTTAACAGCATATTTGTTTAGCATTCCTTTAATTCTAGAACATTGTGTCTCTGAAAGTGCAGATGTGAGAGGAGAGACAGAGCAGCAGCTGAAGAGCATCTTCCTTTTTTGCTTTGTGGTACATAAAAGGTGCAGAAGAAGTTGTAAGGCTGGCTGCAAATACATTTTGGAAAGCTGGTTCCTAGTGGGAAAGCAAGAGTGTGGTGTGGTGACCTCTGACAAAGACTGTCAAGCACCCGCAGTGTGTCAGGGACTGGGGAGCCCCTCAGGCCTCGCTGGCCCTGACCAGCCCCGCACTCCTGGGGACCACTATTTCAGCACAGACCTCAGCATGCCTGACACCCTCCAACACTGGCAGCCCTGCCTGCCCTGGTTACACAGGCACTGCTGTGTAACTTCCACTTTGGCATGTTGCTGGTGAGCAAAGGAGGAACAGACTAAATTCCTTCCAGGCCTTATTTTCTGGCCCTACAAAGCACAAACTTTTAGAGTTGGGTGCCTGGCAGCATGTTCAGAGCAAATTCTCCTGAATGGAGCATTTTGATTTAAGTAGCAATTAAAACATTCAGTGGCTTGCAACATGAAGATTATTTAAACACAGTTAACTAACGCCTCTACCTAAAAACCCTGCTTTGCCTTTTCTATTCTTCATTTTACATCCTGGCGTATCATCTTCACATTTGTTCAGACCAGACAGAGACATCTTTAAGCTACCTGTGAGTTCAATATCAACATGGATTCTCAACCTGGCTCTTAAAAACTCTTTATACCTATCCTCAAAGTTGTATTTTTGTATCCCTGGACTTGATAAATAGCATGTGTGGTGAAGTGGGAAAGGTGTTCATAATTTCCAGCTGAAGTATTGCCTGGTGAAGTGTCAGCTTGGGTTACATAACTCATATATAAACAGACTTTTTGTGGCTGGTAGGAGAATAATTGGTTCACCTTCTCTATTCCCCTATCTCACACAGCTGCATTGGCCTCTTATTTCATTATTCGGTAAAGCTTCCTATGACCGCCAAATTCTTTACAAAACAGCATTTTTAACATTAAGAAAAATCTCATAGATTAAGAAGATATAGTCAGCATTTAAACCCTAAAATCTCCTCCGGAAGATACAAAGTATTTACTGGACATTACTCTGAGGTTTGTCAAATCTGAGCCTTCAAGGCCACCATCATGGGAGAAAGGTTAGGGCGGAGCTGAGCCATTTTGCTTAGCAGCTGTAAAGCTCCAGAGATCCCTCAGCCAGATGCCTCAAGTGCAGTGGGATGGTTTTGTGCATTAAGCATGAGATAGCCTCCTCCAGTTTCAGAGCTGGGTAGACTAGCTTGCATGGAGAACTAGCACAGTATAGCGAGTCAGCTGAAAATCCATGCCTTCCCTTTACTACACCATAGCCTTTCCAGGCTAGAAAACAAAATCCTAAGACATGTTAGGTAATACTGTAATAATAAATCATTACAACTTCCCAGAGAATGAAGTCAAGAGGAGTTAAACCATTGCTGGCGCATCTGGAGTGCCCTAACAGTAAGGATTTGAGAAAAGGCAGCAAGGTTCCACTATAAGCTTCTTATTGCATGAACCCCTGCACTACCATTAGCTGCTCATTAAGTGTTCCCTTCTTCCTGTCAGTATGGGAGATGGCAATAACATTGCCATGTAGAGAGACATCATTGTCACATGCAGCATACACCAATGTGGTGTAGTGGCTCAACCTGCAGCTACTTCACCATCATTTCAGGTAATTTTCTTAACCTTTCCGGGTCAGGATGCAGAAGAGAGAAAGAACTAAACATACCACTGTGGTCCCAAGCCTTTGATGAGCCACTAGCAACTGTATGTGATTCTCCTTCCCAGCTCAAGAAACAGACACTTGTAGAAAGAATATATAAAAGGTAATACGCCGTCTGACAGACACAGCTGAGAATTACTGCCATAAGAAATCCCACACTGATAATGCAAAGTGTGTATATGCTTCACAAACAGAACATTTTACCATGAATCCTTTTGCTCCAACATTTTCAAGTCTTCTAGTATCTCCACATACCTATGTGTCAGGCTCCTCTACACACTCTTATTCTCTACTCCCATCTTTTCCACATCATCTTCACCTCTTTCTGTTCTCCTTTGCCACAGTGCAAAGGAAGGGACCCTTCCTATGTTTGTCAGAGCCAAACTTGCTTCTGGAACTGTTCCTCAATCAGTCCTGGATGGTCCTCCACCCATCTGTCATTTCTTAGAGTCTTTTCAGGCTACCAAGATCATACCATTAAATCACATTTTAAAAATTACTCTGGAATGATAATGTAATAATAAATACGCTATTCTTTTCTTTCTGCTCTCACCAGACTTTTATAGGTGTATGACTTAAAGATTTTTTCATTTTTCCAGATTGTAAAATTAAGACAATATTTAAATCCCCTCTTCTCTTACTGAAAGTGTAAAGGCTAATTAAGGAATGTGCAGAACGTGTTCTAGAGATGAGCAACATTAAACTTAAGACTTACATCTGCCTAGAAGCAACAGCAATATTGGTAGCAGTATGGATTGCACAAGAAAGAACATATCTATGTAAAGCGTTCACATCTGTGATAACTACTTTGTATCTGCTCACTTCAAATAGGGAGCCTTTCCAGAAGAGCAAAGGAGAATTTTTACATCATTGAACCATCCCTCTATTGCCTCTCATTGTACAAGGCTTGTACTAGAATACACTGGGCAAATCACTAGGAGACATCTTCTTCAAGGTCTTTGTAAATACTACGACGTATGTTACCTGAATTTAAATCATAGACAATTTTCTTACACCCATATTAAAAAAGTAGATAGAAAAATATGTGCTTCTGTTAACCTTCAGCTTAAAGCTTAATTCTCTCAAACATCTGAGAAAGCAAAATGAAATCGTACAAATGTCCATGGAATAGGAAAGGGAAACAGGACCTGTCTCTGAGGCCAAGCAAATGTGTTGCAAACCCCAAAGTTTCCTGCATCATTTTCTTGTACTGAATGGCATATATATTTTGTAATAGCAAATTATTTCTTCTTTCAGGTGTCCAATCAGAAAGTTACATGAAGTCCCCCTATCCCAATTCCCCAACTGCATCACAGAGAGCAATATAATAAGGCCCCATTGACAAAAATATTCCTTGATTGCAAGGATCGTCAATATCCTGAAAATGAGTTTTCACAACACTAGAGGTGCACTTCAGCTCACTTTGCCAGGTGTTTGCATTGCAGTGATAATTTCCAGCACTGTGCTGGCTGCTGAATATGGCCCAAAATTGGAATCACCCCCGCAGGAGTATTCAGTTTGCATAGAAAAACCTGGGCAAAGAATAGAACAGACTACCGTCTCAAGGTAAAGAGCAGAGCACCCTGAATGCAAACTGCATCAGAGCAAGAATGCCTACATCTTTATGCCAGCAGAAGTCTCTACACTGATATGCAGGAAAGCTCAAGGAGAATCTCAGAATCAAGTCTCCTCTATAGTTCCAATCTGTATTTTGGAGGTGCTTTGGAGTAAACTTTGATGCATATGTTTGCACACACTGTGTCTCTTACCTCTTCATTGGGGTATTTCCGCAAATGCTTCCCTCAATCTGAATCTATCTCTGTGCATGAGTTTAATAGTGACTTTGCATCATCCAAAGCAGCTGGTGAGTCCTAGTCTACAGTTTTCTGATGAAGGAGGTTTTCCACCACTCCTCATCAAAAGTACTGCCTAAAACACTTTAGATCTGCTGTCCTTCATAGCCTTTTCCTGCGTATGCAAAAGGACAGATAGAGAAACAGGTAAGTGAGAGAGGCTTAGCCCACCGTGGTATAAAGGACAACAGTATTTGATCCCTCACAAAACTTAAAGCTTCACATAAGCCTGTGTGGCACCCCAGATGCTACAGGTAAAGCCCTACAAAGGTGACTGTTCATACTTGCACTGAATGCAGGCCACCCATTCACCATGCCAGAAGGCATCACATGTGAAAATAGCTGCCACATGTAGAAGATACTGCCACTTACCTTTCTCTGATCTTCTTGGGTAAGCATTGTGTCAGCTTTCCACAGTTTTAAAGGGGTGATGCGAGAAGGCATTATCCTAAAGCCGGAGTGAAGGGAAAAACCTGCTTCTCAAAGTTATGCTGTGAGCACAGCAACCAAACTGCTCCTGCTTGCAGTCACTTCAATGAGCAGACTGTGCCTCAAGTCAGAGTACCAGAGAAAAAGTACTGCCTAAACGGACACTTACTGTTGATATCAATTTTTTGACAGAAAGTTGAATTCCTCCTCTTTGCTGCAATTATTTCTTACATAATAAAAAAAGCTTCCTCTTGATATGATCTTAACAGTTTTGAGCAGTGTTCCCTTCTCCAAAGCCAAAATGTTTAAAAGCAACCAGTGATTTCAGACACCCTTCTTTCCAGTTACCTGATTTGAATAATGGGAAGCTTGGTTTTCAGTAGCTACTCTTAAAAAAGTTTCCAAAAAGTGGTAGCTTTCGAGTTGGGCAAACAACAATTGATGCTAAAAGTACTAGTTACATTTGAAAATGTTGGTCCTTGTATGACATGGAAATAAAGACTAAGCAGTTACAAATTACAAGTCTCAGTTTTGTTTTATTTTAAGTACTCATGATGCTAAAAATGAGTTTATAATTGACCATCACCTGTTTTAAGGGAACTGCTTTTTTTTCTTCACTGATGTAATGTGATTACTCCACTTTTGGGGAAGACTTCCTCCCTAGCAAAAGTGAGGAGGCTCAGGGTGTTTTGTACAGGCAGCACAAATCCAGATACCCTCTCCCAGTCCCTAAGGCACAGCTACACTGCTGGTGTGGCTCCCCTGCACCAGCTGCAAGAGCACTAATCCTCAAATAGTCAGTGGAGCACAGACACCCCAGAGCTGCCCATCCAAAGAGCTCTGCATGGAGAAGTTTGTGCTGACTGGGTTTGCTGGTTGCTTGCTCTGGGAGCTGTAGCCCATTGCATAATGAAGCAGCACTGTATGTTTATGTATCTTCATAACCTGGAAAAGTGAGCATTGCCCTTAATCACTGGTATTTATGATTCGTAAAGAAATGGAAGAAATGCAAATAAGGAATGTGTGTATGAACAAAAAGTGGCCATGCCCACTGACACTGTCACTAGAATCAATCTCTTCTCTTACAGTCATTGCACTGCATTGAGACTGCAGGCCTGGCTTAATGCAGCCTGATTGCAGCTGTGTCTGCTTTGGTTTCCTGAAAGAACTTGCAAGTCTAGCATGGTGACTTGTCATCTGCAAGCCGTGAGTTTTATTCACAGTTTGCTAGAAGCCACATTAAATAGCAACATCAGTCTGGAGATCAGCTTCTGCAGCAATGTTCTTATCCTTAAGCCTGTGCAGATGGGTGATTCCCTGTGCGCTCGCTTTAATGGCTGTGCTGCTGAAGACACTAATATTCTAAGACATATCTCTCCAGGGGGCTCTCGATATGAGAGTAAAATGAAATTTGTGTCCAGTTTGCCTGGGCCTCACCAGTGCCCTAACAGCAGGATGCTGTATCAGAAAGACACCCTTCACAGGTGCACCTTTCACAGAAGACTGTCAGAAAAACCTGCAACATACACATTATTTAACCAAGCTCATAAATAGCAGCTTCTCCAAAGAACTAGAAATATTTATGCTTCCTATTCTCTTGGAGTTCAAGAATCTGTGGCTTTGTTACCAGTGCCGCCTGTGAGGTTATTGAGAAATTAATTCTACTGTCAATGTTTATAGACAGAGCTTTGCTATAAACACGCACCCAAATAACATGTATTTTGTCTTCCTTTCCTCCCCCCGAGCACTGTGCTAACAATATGACTCTTTACTATCAGTACAACTTGAGATTATATAGTGATAAGCAATCCACACTCAATATGCCATCCTATTAGGCAGTGTTAAGTTATTACAGGTCGTATTGCTGAGCCTAAATAAGACCTGACAGAAAAGCTCATTAAATCTGAAAAAAGCCCTCAAATAAAAAGAATCCCCTTTTCCTTTTTTTTACCCCCCTAACTAGATTGACGTATTTAGCTCAAAGCTCCCAATCACCTTTGTGAGAGCAGCCTCCTGTGGTGCAGTAGTCCCTCACAGAAGGGCTGTAGGATTCCCTGCGCCGGATTAGCACCGGTTTCACCCATCCCTTCCCTTAGTTGACCCTGCAGGGAGTGGCAGCTAATGTACTAATTCCTATTCCAGACCCTGTGGCTTTTCTGGTCTCATGAGCAGGCCTCACAGTCCCTGGAGCACAGATGACACAGAGAATGCTTTTTCATTCTTGCTAAATATAGCACCTTCCCACTCTTTTTTTCCAGCAGACAGACACAACCTGTAGTAGCTGCCCTTCTTGCTACACATGTCCAACTGCCCATAGACCAAATGACAGACCAGTACAGCAATAAAGAAGTTGAAATGTCATCTTATGCCACTCCTTGATTCATTATTTGCCCTAGAGACGGGACTTCATTCTTTAGCAAGCATACCCAGCTATCATGTTAAATGACAGTATTAAAATATCCTGTCTTCTGTCTTAGATGTTCACCCCTCCAGTTACCTCCCC
>JAVSBS010008676.1:82458-102880 GCA_033124195.1 Coracias cyanogaster
GATCACAAGTACAGTTAGAAAGACTTTTGCATTATCCTTGTTTTGCATCTCATTTTTAAAACACAACACAGATCATGTCCATTGTGAGAAAGCGTTTGTGATGGCTGACTGAAAATCCAATGGTGATTTTTAGGATTTGAAGAAGTGAAATAAATTAAGACAGCAACTCAGTAGCAAAAAACCTTTTCCAAATTATTTTTGCACTGCTTGAAAATCAGTTTCATGCCAAAGTAATAGTGAACAGTTTATATACATCCTCATCTGATATAGAGCCATCTAAGAATCTTCTTAATTACATACTTTAATTTTTAAAAAGTATGATCTTATACTTGAAGCTGAATTTAAATAGTCACAGCTGATGTAAAATGTCCCTCACTGGTATGTGGCAGCCATTTTAGGTATTCAGGTTGTTCTGTTGTTTTCTACTAGTATTTATACTGTAGAAATACAAATACTTAAGTATGGTGAAACCCATCAGCATATTATAAATACAGTGCAGCATTTCAGGATAACAGGTGAATTTCCAATGGTCCTTTGAAAAGAACATTTTTGGGGGTTTAAAATAAGATTAGAAAAAATAAATTAAGATTAAAAACAAGCACAGAAATGTGGGACCAATACCCAAATTTACCCTAAGAATGTTTTGCTCTTTCATCAGACCAAGGCCCTTTAAGCTTTTTGAAACATAAGTTAATTAATTTCTCAGTGTCTGTAGGAAAAGTGTGAAAAGCATATATTATCCCCATTTCATAGATGAAGAAATTGATGTTCAGTGACCTGTTCAGGGCCACTCAGGAAGCCTGTGGGAGATCTGAGAATGGACACCTTAACACACAGCTCCTCGTGCCGCTCCTTTCTTCCCAAAACTTATCCCATCTCCCCAAGACTGCACAGGACAAACCCATGGAATGAGAGTTCGTAAGGGCAAAGATGATGTGAATCCATCTAATGACAGCATATAACTTTTTTGTAGCATCACTTTGAGAAGATATCTCTTAAATCAGATCTGACGGCTAATTGTGTAGGCAGCACTATGGTTTCTAGCTCTGTAGTAGCTGAACTAAAAAATATTATCGTTTTCAGACTTTGACCTCTTGAGCCAAAGCTATAGCATCTAAAACTTGTGATTTTAGCTACCTATTCGGAAGGTAAGGAAGCAGAACAGGAAAAACATGGGAGTCTGGAGAATTAAAGATAACTTCCATTTTAATTCCAAGTTACTTGGAATTGTGTTGTATGAACCCTAACCAAATAATGAATGGGTGAGATTTAGAAGTTCAGCTCAAATACCTTCCCACAGCTGCTTACACAGCCCAAGCTGCAATGCAGTCCTGCCTTTCCCAGATCCTGCTTTCTGATCTGAATCAAGATCATTTACTCCATTTGTCTCCAGCTCCATTTCAAAACCAGGCAAAATGTACTACTTCCTTCTGGCTCTTAATTCAAGCACATTCCTGCCTGTGTTCATTCCATCACTGACTTTTCAACCATTTTCTACCACAGCAAACCAAAACTATTACATTTTTAAGGCCCTTCATGGATCCACTACAGATCATTGTTTCTTCTGCATCAACTCATATATTCTCACCTGGGCACTGCCAACAATGGCAACCCTTATTCCTCATCAGCCAAAGTTTCCTGGAAGTACCCTTATGCTTCTTAGCGGACTTTCCCTTAAGCTTCAGAGGAGTTTCCCACAAAGTCTGCACAGCCATTGCTTCATATTCCTTCAGCTCTTGCCTTGAAACTCACCGATGCTGTGATGCTGACAAAGCACCTGACAGCAGTTTTTGTGTTGCGACCTGTCCCTATTATACTAATGATAATAATTTCCCTGTTATCTGATGGACCTCCATTCACCTACTGTTCCTTGTCATGCTCATAGAGCCGCCTGGAAAACTCATTTAACTCAGTGTAAAGGCTTCCACTGCTTTCAAAGGCTTTGGATCAGGCTCCTGGATGCTAAGTCTCGTCCATTTTATAGGCGCAGTTCAGGAGCACAGAGGGAGCTCTGTCCAAATAGATTGTACATTTGACAGCATTTTGCCCTTCCTCCAACCTGCATCTCCAGAGTAGATAACTTCCTTTTGGTCCTGGGTGAAGGGCGAAGACATGCCACTGAGTACTGGGGTTTTTTTTTTCATTTAAAATTAATTTAAAAATAAAAAAATACCCCAACCAACTATGGTTCTTTAGACTTTTTTTTTGAGGACTCTTATGCTTTTTTCTAGGGCAGATCTCCTTTCATCCTAATACATTTATCCATTTGTACTTCAAATATTCACTTAGGTAGCCACTCAACTAATTTAACTAACTTTGAATTAGACTAGCCCCATCCTAAGAGCATCTGAAATCCAAAGCCCTTACTGGACTTAGATTTTTTTCAAGATCTACCTGAAAACATAAATATGAAAGCTTCTCGATCCTAGGGCAGAAGGACCCTATTTCTCACGGTGACCTCATTAAGTGCAGAGGTGCATGACTGTGCAGACTCACACAGGAATTTCTATTTAAGTTATGGCATCAAGCCCCTGTTTCTGCACAAAGTAGTTTGAAGGAAAGGTATTTCAGATCTTGGTGGGAAAACGGTTGGCCCCTGTGCAAAGGCATGCAGGGGACCCACTTCCATCATCTCCCTGTTTCAGGCAGAGGCAACTCAGAAAGGTCCTCCTTATCTCCCTCTGTCAACCATCAAAGAATAACAAATTTTAAAATCAATTCTGGAAGAGTTTGCAAGTTGGCACAAGAGCCTGTAATGGCTCTAAACCTTTAACATTATTTTAAGACTATATTTAAATATATATATGTAATCTAAAATAACTCCCATGCCCTCCTCCCATTTGCTATTATTCATTTCAGCACCGATGCAACAGCCAAATGGTTTACCAGCCTGTGTCGCTAACACTTGCATAATATCTTGAGATCTCACAACCCCTCTATTTATCAAGCAACAATGTTACCAAAAATAACTATGTGCACAGCTATAAGGGGAGTTGGGGAGGGGGAGCGGGGGAAAGGGGATGGGGAGATTTCTCAATACAATTTGAAACCTGCAATAAAGAGCTAGCGCTGAAGCTTTAACAGTGTGTAAGTCACTTTTCCTGATGGGGCACTTAGCACATGGTGGAGACAGAACAAGAGGGGCTGTGCAGGCCCTTGTGTGCACTTGGAGAGGTGCCAGGACTGCCAGGTCAACGTGGGGCTCCAGAGTGATGCCACCACACATGTCACTGCGAACCAGCAGCGAGTCAAATGGGGGAGATTTCTCAGGCAAGATTCACAGCACAGGCTTAGGGAACCTGCAGAAGCCCCTTCCCCACCACATCTTCGCAACCCAGCTCTAATCATTACTTCCCTTGCTATGCACCTATTCTTAATACCAGTATTTACAGCAGATTGATCGGGGTTTAGTGCAAAACTGCAGTAGGTTAATCAGGAAGGAATGTCACTGTTGTGTCCATTGCCCACTTACTGTCAAGTGTTTCTTGTGTGTGTGTGTCTGTGTGGTTTTTCTTTTCAAAGCCTGAGCATTCCTGGGGGTGGGAGGGAAGGAGGAAGGGAGGCAGCAGCTCTTTAGAAAGGCTGCTTCATCTGTGAAGTTTACAAAATACCATCAGCATTGCCGAACTAATGAATAACAAGAATGTGTTGTCTCTAGCTTTTATGCAGACTGTTCTGAAAAGATTCAAAACTGCGCAGGACCTGCAGTGTTGATCTGCCTATTCCAGGTACAGCTTCAATGATTTTTATCTCAGCTTGGAACACAGAGTGTGTTCTGATACTAATACTGATAAAAGCATAAAGGCTGATGCCATCTGCCATGGCAACTATCAAGATGGCAGCTGCTTTTCATCAGCTTTATCTGAACTTTGCATTAACGGGAATTCAGACACTGTGGGTGCGTTTTCAAAAAGGACATAAAAATGATAGCACTCCTCTGAATAAAACCAATTCGTCAAATATCAACCTACTCTCATCTCCTTTATCTTTCTGGTAAGAAAAACGAAAAGGGGGGGGTGAAATTCCATGTGTGCTCTCTTTAGATCACCTTGTCTCTTTATCAGCCCTAGTCTCTGATGCCAGTGGTATTAGATGCTTCCACTCACACAGAAGCAGCGGCAGGGCTGTAAGCCTAAGAGGCTCTGACTTTGAATCCCAGCACTGGCATCGCTGCTACAAATGGGATTCAAATGTGCAGTGTCTGAGGGTAGTGCAATCAACAAAATAGCATGCTAGTGTTCAGAGCCTGCCGCAGGTAATAATAGAGGCTTTTCCCAAATAAAATAATAAATAAATAGAGAGGACAGAAGAAATAAGGAGAGGAGAAAATGTTCTAGTAGTAATTCTAAGGGGCTTTTCTTTTTCCTCGGCAATGGTTTACAGCAGGTACACCTTCTCCATGTTCATTAGCAGGGCTAGAACATGACAATTCGCTACAGAAAAGATGCTAATTGCGGCACACAAGCTTTGTGTTGCTGGCTATAAAAGTATACATGAAATATAAATATAAGATGGTAGTATACTAACATATTAGAATGCTGCTACACTTCTACTGGTTTTGCTATTTTCCAGAAGGTTATTTTCCCTGAATTTTTTTTCCTCTGCTAATTAAATCTTTATTTGATTTATTTTTTTAGTTTAACTTAGCATCTGGCTCTCTCCTTCTCAGAACAAATTTTATTGAATTTTAAGTAGATATAGATATATAATGGATGTATCTAAACAAAAAAAAATAGAAAACTATGATGCTAAACTATACATACACTGGCATAAAAAAAATTACAAAACATTCTCAAAAGAGTGTTTGTTTCTAGTAGTTTGCTTCGGCAAGTAAGACTGGAATGTTTGAACGTTAGTGAAAGAAAGCCTACTGAAAGTAGAATTGGACATAGAAAGGAAGTTAGACATAGAGAGGACAAGGACCAGGGACTGGATCATGCAAAATATTGAGTGACTTCAGCTTTCTAAGAAGTCAGTGGCAGTTAGGGGAGCTCTCTAGCATCGCAGGTCAGGCCCCAGGGGACCAAGTTTACTCAAAGCAAGAATAGCAGGCCAAATCACCAGCTATTGTAAATCAGTTTAGCACCACAGCAGTCAAAGCTAGGGCCAGAGCTGGGCCAAAGGCAGCAGCAGCTTGCTGATTGTTTGGACCAGAAGCCCTCAGGGTTGACAGGAATACACAGATCCATATCTCAATTAAAATTATGAACCGCATTAGTAATAACGCTGTCCGTTATATATTATTTTTCCTTCTCAATATTTGCATCTAGAAAGAATATTGTAAAATATCTGAATCTGCCACAACAACATGGTTGTTGGAAGCCAGGGAGGAGAGAGATGACTGAGACTTAGAGAAGAGAATATAATGTTTTCCCTCTGCAATCCACCATTTCAAATATGCGCTCATTTTCTCTTTCTGTTGTATCATATACTAAATGAGGCTAGTAGACAGGATAAGGCAAGATTCATTTGCAGCAATGTGAAAAGCAAGAGGAATAAAATGTCTACTAAATTTCAGTAAAGCAACAAAGTAGCATACAAAAATTAAACTTTCTCCTGATTTTGTTTTCCAGTGCTTCCAGTCCAACTCAGATCCTCAATTACTGCTGGGACACTGTTGGGGAACTTAAATTAGGGGAGTTTAGTAAATTGAAATGAGTTTCATTTCAGCAAAATGCCCCTACTTAAAACTAAAGCATAAAAAATGTTAACTGATACCTTTGTCTAAGGTCTTTCAGGGTGATGAAAAGCTGCAAGCCCAAGGAGACCAGGTAGAGGTCTTATTGCCTTCCAGTGGTTCCCCCAAACTATGTTTAAGACACCTTGATATACCTAGAAAGAATATGAAAAACTTGAGGAACCTGAGCAGTGAGGAGCTTGAACAGCTGAAGTTTTTGTTATCCTTACTATAGGGACAGGAGTTTTTTTTGCCTCAGAGCCATCAGTCCCACAGCATGTTTTAGGCACTAAAAACTTTTATTAAAAAAACAAACAAACAACAAAAAAAACCCCAACAAACAAAACTAAAACCACTTTTCTTTGCACTAGACAGTAACAGCAATATAACAAAAGCAATAGAAAAAAAAATATGCTAGGAATGCAAAAGCAGGGCTGGCACCACGCAGACTTTTAGGGCACACTTCTGTGTGTGAAGAAGTCAATTGAAATCTCCCTCTTGCAAGAACATATTATCAATGTTTAATGCCTACAGCAAAAAAAACCACTTTCTGGAATGGGGTGAATGAAAGTGTACGCAGAGCCACTGCGTTGCTCTGTGCTGGCTACTCTTCTTGGGAGCTATGAGGGCATTGGTTTTTTGGTAAAGAAAGCAATAGGGAAAAGTCTTAGCAAAAGAGGGATTATTCCATTCACTAATAAACCCACCTTCATAACCCTTGTCATTCTTTATGACTGTGTGTCTTTACTGTTGCCACCCATTGCTTTTTGAAGTCAATCAGAGTTTTGCCATTAATTTCCAGGCAAGTAGGAATGGTGAAAAATGCCACAGCTTCTTTTTTTTCCACTCAAAGACAAGAGAAATGGTTCCCACGTTAAAGTGTTCGGAAAACACTTCCACTCACCCCCTCCAGCATCCAGAAAAATGACCCAAAAGCTGTTTCAGACAAAGCTTTAAATCTTGGTTGAAGAAGGAAATAAAATTATTAGCTGCGCAAATGGATCATAAGCAGCTGATCAGAGGGCCACATTTGGAATAATGCATACTACAGAAACTGAAAAGGTGCAGCTGAGGATGGCCAAAATGATATGAGAACTCAAGGACTTGAATTATTTGAATCTTTTGAAACAGTTGCTCCATGCTCTTTGGTAAGGAAAAGAGACAAATACAGACAAAACCAAAACAGAATAGAGTACTGCATTACCTAAAAGAAAAGACAGTCAAGATGCAAAAATAAGGTCAGTGAGAAGCAGGCTATTAAAAGTAGTATGACTAAACTCTGTTAAAGTCCCCACAGAAGCCAGTGGAGTTTGCCACTGACTCACTAGATTTACAATGTTGTTCCTGCAGTGGGATTTCTTCAAATGATGGAAGAATAAATATATGTAGGGTATGTACAGTAAATATTACACACTGCACAGTATTTACAAACTATAAAGCAGTTAGGTATTTGGAAAAAAATATGTATGAGAATAGCATTGCTAACAAAATTATTCTGAAATCATTGAAGGCACCTTGGTTTAGAACAGTGGGGCGACTAGCCCTGCATCATGAAACTAAGTACAGACTTTTCAATTAAAAAATGGCAAGACCTCTGTAGATGCATTATCACCTAGTACACACAATGCCCTATTACCAGCGTACAAGCTGATGTAATATATTTAATTTGGCTTCAATGGGCCAAACCTTAAGTGGGATTTAGGTAACCATCTGCATTCTTTTGCACCTAAATGGCTTTGAAAATGTGATGCAACTGGCTCAGGTCACTCTCCTGATATATGACCTGCCCTGACAGCATGCTCCTTAGTAAAGATATAAAGTGCAATCATACATGGACACACAGGACTGAGCTTTAAATTAAGGTAGACTTTATAGACTTTCATGGTAAAGTTGGAGATTATGAGATGCAGCTTTGTGCTGTTCTCATTAAGACACTGATAAATTGCCTTTATGCTTACTTTTTTTCTCCTTTAAATTTTAAAATTGTAAGATCTAGTGCAATATGCAGGCTCAGAGAGGAACCCTGCAGGTCTCTGCACTACCTCATACTTTCACATAAAGCGGCCCTTGACTTTTGCACCTCTGTCCACAGCCTTTATACAATGTCAGGTCTGTTTGCATTCAGCAAGGAGTCTCATTCCAGTTCAGTGGGACTACCCGCACAAGGAAGTATAAAATACTGCTGTCTATTATTAATAATGGCAAAAAATCTGATGCCTGGCATTGAAATTATTTTGACATATTAATATCACATCGCAACTGTGTCACCAAAGGTGGGGCTCTGCACGTTCCTGCTCTTCAATTAGTCTGCAGCTGTAATGGCCTGGTAATGGGGTCTCCGCAGAGTTACGATGAAATTGCTTTCCCCATCCTCTTCGCATATTGTAATGGCATTGGAGCAGGGCTTCACAGACATGCCTTTTAGTCATTATTCATCACTGTGAAACTGGTATTCCCCTAGAAAAACTTTCTGGGACTTGTAAAATTTGTTGTGAACTCATCATTCAAGTGAACTGGAAGTTGGTTTGACATGAAAAATCATGAAAAGAAAGAAGCTGGGCAGCTGTTTTGCAAATGCGATTACTGTGACTACTATGAAACCTTTATAGTTCTCAGGGTCTAAGTCCATTTAAAGGATTAAAAACTTAATCCTGAAGTCTTTTTGCAGAGGACACACTCAAGTGTCACACATGTATTTGATTCCACATACAATGTTCCACAGCTTATTTTGTGGTTTGGAATAAAAGGTGAAAACATAAGTGCGCTTACTGCTTATCAAATATATTACTGATCAGAATCCTCCTCATAGACACACACTCCTTGTGAGGCCATGACTGCAGTGGCTCTGAAGTTGGACAAGCTTCTACTTTGGGTTTTATTTAGAGGAAGCAACTTGTTTTGCTGCTTCCATGAATCAGATTTCAAAGATCACTAACAAAATATTCCAAGGATCAAGCCACTTACTTTCCTTAGAAATCTGTACTTTATCTTGGCCACGTGTATGCTACTAAAAAATAAGCAGAGGGTATGGAGTAAGAGATCAACAGTTATTCTGTATTTATCTGATGCAGATACTTTTCCGCACAAAAGCTGCCCTTGGGCAGTCCAGAACACCTTCAAAACAGAGCAAATTTAATTATTCAACACATGCTTTGCACCCGGATAAGAACAGCTATCTAGGACCTTGCAGATGAGCTTCCCTCAATACTTGGTCTGTTCCATCATGAAAGAGTATCAGTGGATTTTGGCTTCGGTATTTCTCACACTTCTCATACACTGTCTCTGATTTTTCACTCAGGTGCATTTGAGAGGACAATTGGGTACCACAACTGAGACTCAAAACTGTTACTACAAACAGATCTCAAAATCTTAGTGCAATCCTGTGTAAAAACTCAGAATGCTGCCTCTATGAGCCAAGATGAGTTGTAATGGGAATGACAGCAATGATGTAACCCAGTAGAAATAATGGGTAAAAGCCAGTGCTATTGCTCTCGCATGTCAAATTCAAGGACCATGCTTCAAGGACCATGCATGGTCCCTTTCTATGCGAGAATGTGGAACAATCATGCTTGGGTCTACAGTGCAGAAGATCATAGCCTGGTCTTGTTTTTTTCAGGCACTGCATTTGACAGGTGATGGGTGATCATATAAGAGGGAAAGGAAGGGAGAAAAAGAAAGGGCATTTAGTTATGCTGGGGGACTGGATTTCCCTCACCTTTGGCACAATGAACAGTGGCTCTGTAGCCTGTGCTCGGGCTGGGTTGGATCGTTCTGACTCAACAGCAGCGTGCATTCATTTCACACGTTTAAATGAATGGCACAATGTACTAAACCATGAAGAATAAAAGTAGTAACTTTCAAGAGTTTTCAAGGAAAAGGTGCTGTTGGTAGCAGAGCAGGCTAGCAGCAGCAGGAGAAAGAAAAGAAACAAGGGCAGAATGCACTATTTCCACAGGTAATATGATCACAGCCCTGGGGTTACCCCAGGCTTTGAAAAGGTTTTTTTGGTGTTCCCCAAGGAAACAGCGTAGTGAGCCATGACTCTCACCACCTGCCCACCATGAAAACTGCCACAGCCTGCTGCAAGGTTTAAAATCAGTAACTGCTTGTGTCTTTAGGTCACAAACATTCTCTGTATCATTTACATAAAGAGTCTGCAGCAGACAAAAAATGAAAGATGCCTATTTTCTCAAGTTATTGCAAAAATAATTGAAAAACCAAGAGGTCTTTCACCTGTTACAATGCACAGACAAAGTAGACATTTTTTTTTTCACTTGTAGAGATCATGCTGGGCCTAGAATTTAAGATACAGATTGATTGATCTCTTTAATCTAATATTTGTTCATGGGGAGGCTGTTATCTTTATTGTGGTGACACCTGCTAGTGTCGTTATAGTTAAAGGCTTACGGTATTTCTATTATAAATGCTGGTTTGGGGTTTAATATATCAGCAGGTTTGCATTGCACTGGCCTAGGAGTTCTCAATCCTAAAGCATACAAGCAATTTTTTTAAACCACAAACTGACTCTGTTCAGGGCTTTTTTCTTCAATAGAGTTGCTAAAATACTAAGGGAGGAGAACACAGTTGAAGTAGCACGGATTTCAATAAGCAGCTGATACAAAGTCTTACTCTCAAAGCTTTTTATTCAATACAAATTAAAATCAATGTGTGAAGATGCTGTCACCTGACTTGACAAATGGGCCGATAAACCACCCAGAGATGTAGTTTCAAGTGATGTGACATATCTTCTGGTCTACTGAGGCCAGTTTGAGCCACCCTGCTGATATAAAATGGTCCAAATGCCAGCAGAGATAGCTAATTTAGGAGTGCCCTGCATAAGGGAATGCTCCAGTGGCACAGATGGCTGCCTCAGATGCACTGACTGCTGGTGGAGGGGTAAGCAACAGCAAGAAAAACAATTGGTAAGTATTCCTGTTGTTGAAATGGGTAAACTGTTTGCTGTGCAGTTTAGTTTACTTTGAATTGTGCCGCTGGGGGTAATGCCGTGTCACTCAGAGCACAGACTCATGTCAGCTGGGGCATTTCTGGGCATAGGCAGAGAGCATGGATGGCGGGGGGGGACCTGGGGCTGCTCTTCTCTCTGTGAGAAACCACAGCAGCAGTTAATTTCATGTCACAAGAGGGTAACAACGGCACCCTGAGCCTAATTTAGAGCATCTAAGAAGTGGAATAAATTATTCTAGCCAAATCACCATGCTTGCATGGAAAATACTCCTTCCAGAACAAGATGTAGCTTTCTTAGTCTTCTCCATTTTCCTCTTTAACTTAAATTTTCTAAGTTCCCCTCCACTCCCATGCCAATTTTCACAGCTCTGCTACGTGAGTTTCCACTGTCTCACTACATTTCTGCACAGCCCACTATCCTCTGTCTTTTTACAGAGATGAGCAGGTCTCAAATATGATAATATGCCACATGGTAAGAAATTATCTCTAAAAAAGCTGGCACCTACATTCTAAGTACAAATCACGTGTGCTTATCTCACTTTCATACACAGTGTGGGTGCTGGTGTGCATGTGCTCACACAGATTTGGTGGGCTAATATCCTAAACTTACCCTTTTCCTAGGATCTTCCTCTATTTTTAACTCAGACACACCAAATACAGACTTGAGCCTGAGCTCTCTCCTAAACTGGCTACTTCTAAGGATCACTCCCTAAACTCATCTCCATAGCCCTTCCCTGGTCTTGGCACTTGAGTTGGTGCTCAGGAGACCTGCCTGATCTGCTGCCAGGATGAGTCAGACATGAGACTGTATCATCACGGAGGTCCTAGCACACCATTTGCTTTTTGCACGTGTATCTGCAATTAAATACATCCATTTTACATTCAAAACACACAAAACTGGGGAACAGAACAGCACCAGCTCTGCAGAAAATGTCATCCTCTTTCATCACCCCTACAACACAACTCAAACATTTATCTGTAAAGGGTGGATGAAATGGGAAAATATCCCACCCTAGTCTACCTATTCACTTATTCTCTTGTTCTGCCCCTAAATGAAGCAGTGTATTCTTTACTGTCACTTATTATGTTTTTATATGTACACATACACACACTTTGGTACACATGCCTGCGGTTTTTATATTCCAACTGGCGAACTAGATTTTTACATGCATTTTACCTTGTTCTCTGTCTTCAGATTCTTCATGTAGTTTCTACTTCTCCAGGAATTTCACCAATTCATCACAGGGAACATGGTTATTTTTTAATTGCTATCCATACTGTAGTAAATATAAATGACAAAAATCATCAAACATATGTTGCCTAAGTTGTATAAATATGCATATATGTTAAAGATGTGGTAGCAGGCAGGTGCACAGGAAATCTTCATAAAGTTAACAGCTACTGCAGCAATAATAAACTGATGTTACCCTTTCAAATGCTAGTCAGGATTTTGCAAGCATTAGCCACTGCCGTGTGATTTGAGCAGTGCCACTAATACAGATATAGTCAAGCTGGCAACTTCTTCCCCCGTCTCCCCCTTTTCTCTCACAAAGAAACAGAATGAGTTTATTAAAGTATAGATGCCATTTTCATCTTGCAATGTTAACTGTGTTGTCTGTATCCCAAAGGTACTGAGCCAGTCAATGTAAACAGCTGTGCCACCTACTTGCAACAGTTGTACACCCACCACAAAGCACGGGTAGGACGAGCGGGTTAAAACGAACCGTAAAGCTGCTAGTGTACCTCACTTTGCAGTTTACCCATTAGCTCGAGGGAAATTTCATCCCTTTGGAGAATATGCATTGTATGTAGAGCTCGTAGCAGAGTATTCTTTTGCTCTCATCTCCTATAAACCACCTACTGCATTTTTATGTTCTACAATCACATACACCAAAACAGTGTTTAGCAAATTAACATCAAGCTAAATAAAAGGCATATCAACCAACTTAGCAGGCAGCTTTTAGATGCTTCTGTGCTGAGGAAGTTGGGTGATCCGTAGGCTAAGATAGCTGTATTTCCCTCATATTCTCATTATTTGCTTTTAGTATAATTGGATGAGTTTAACAGGAAGATTAATTCACTTTCACAGGTTTTATCAGTAGCCCTGATTACTGCAACATGAAGGAATATGGCAAGCTGATAGAGGAAGGCACTAATTCAGCACATATCCAAGGGCAGCCTACACAGATGGGATTTCTGTAGAAACCTCACCATGCAACAAAACTGCCCTTCCACTCCATCCCTTTGTGTGGTGAATCTTTAGCTACAGAAACTCCCTGTGCACAACCACAGACAAGTACATGGCATGTTTGTGCACGCATGTATGTGTGTGTGCTGGAAAGGGAGGGGACACACATGGTTGCTTTTGTGCAAGTGAGGTGGATTTTCAACTTCTACTGCAGACAAATGGGCTTTGTTTCCTTTCTGTGAGTTTCATGAAAAAGCATGTCTTCTCCTCTCTCTCAAGACTGAAGTCTTGCCCATCGTAGGCCAGCTATCATGTATTTGTTCAGCACAGCTGTTGTCTCAGGGATGAGATGTGGTAGGACGCAAAGAAATAAGAGAAGTAGCCCGTGTACATGCATGCCTTAATACAGTCATGCACTTGTCCGGTATTTCTAGGTCTTGCTACCTCTAGCAGCAACACTGTCTCACATAGCAATACAGCAAACCAGGACTTCTCTACTACCATTAACATCCACAGCACAAACAAAACACTTGCAGCTTTCCAAACTGATGTTTATTTGAGGACAGATCTACATATCAGTGAATGTCTAGACCTTGTAATCCTGATTTTCTGATACAATAACAGGAAGACAATGAGTATTAAATGTTCATTTAGAAATAGAAATACATTTAACTACAGCACAATTAGTTGTGAGTTTCTTCCTTCCTCTTCAATATGATTAACTAGGGCTTTATCTTACCATTATCCTTGTATGCATTAGGGACTCAATCTAGGAACTTCTTCCTCACAGGACTCTAATATACTCTTATCTTTTTGTATTAATTGAGTTATCTCATACTGTCACAGAGGCAGTAGCTGAAACAGAGATGCAGAAAGAGAACTGCAGTCACTCCTGAATGTTATTAGAACTCAGAAAACTTCAACTGTTTTGTCAGCCAGTGCAGCCCTTCCAGGGGTCTGGTTTCCCCATCCTTAGAGTGTGGACACGGAAATCCCACTGTTAAAAACAGCTATATTATCCCACTCAAATCACATCAGAATTACTCAAAAGTCAGTTGTCTCACTTTGTCTAACGAGCTCTGATGGCTGCCTCTGATCTTCTGGGAAGCCATTTCCAGCAAACCTCACTGGCATACGACAATGCACAAACACTGCTGTATCAGCAATCTCTGTATAGGTAACAAGTGAGACTAAAAACACACATAGCACATCACAAGAAACCAGCATGCTTTATTTCTGTCTTGCCTGCATCATGCTATGCACTGCTGCCAGTATATATTTTCCTGAAGCTATACTGGATTCTGATTTCTCAGTTTCAAGGAAATTATTGTTGCTAAAATCCACTCCCTATACATCCCAAAATGACTGCTTAGTACAACAATTATAGTCATGCACAGGACAGTACTCTTTGAAGCCATACTATTTAATGCAATGACGAGAAAGGATATTATGTTAAAAAGTAGGAAAAATGAGAGTTGCAGGGTTTAGGTCTGCAGTGATACAAACCCTCAGCAAGATCAAAAGAGAAATGCTACTAACGAAAGCAACAGACTTGAATAAATGGTTGTCTTCAATTTAAAAACATCTACCATGCTTACTTTTATCATGACCTTCTAAGGTCGGCTCATCAAAGCATCAGTCTTCCTAGACCTATGTATAACCACTATAACACTATGTGATAATCCTTCAAGATACTGTTTAAATTAGCATAAGCCAAGAAATTCAAGAGGGCCAGATCCCAGGATCTAACCTTTAATTTATAGACAAACCACGTAACAAAATTCTAGCCCTGGTGCCTGCAGAAGTGAACCTCCTAAATAAAAGCTGGGTTTGCATACACAGACTTGAAATGGTAGACCTGTGAAACAAAGCTCTCTCTTAAGTCTCCCAAGCAGCTCATCTAACAGGGCTCTAATGAGCAGATGCAACCACTCACCACTTAGCTCCTAGAGGGCTACCTGTACAGTAGCATGTAAGGATAGTGGTTTGCGAGCAGATCACAGAAGGTTAAAGCACAAACAGTACTTTTGAAAAGTGACTACCAAAACCTTTTCTATTTTTGGTACAGTTTACAAGTACTGCAGACCCCTGAAGGGGTCTTGCAAACTCCAATGATAGTAGGCCCCTAAAGCCTGGAACACACTAGGTGAAAATCACGTCCAGCATAGCTCTGCATGTCTCTCAGTGTTCACTACAGTAGAGGACTAAGGAAACAAACTGGGGCATATAAAGTCAAATCTATCTCATGAAGTGTAAGCCCTCTGTCCTCCCTTTATCCTCAGGGGAGATACAGCTGAGTTTATTCAACAAAGTCAGGAGTGTTGACTTACCAATTCTTTTAAACCTACAATGAGTGTATCAAATAGGTTTAAGAAGTGATTATTTTTCTCCACTACAGCTCTAAATATCTTAATCATGGGTATAAAATATCAGGGGAGAAGAACCCCGATGCCAAGTAAGATGTGTTGAAGAAAGGGACTAGGATCTTTACTCTTCCAAGGTAACTCAAAGTACCCCTACCTCATACAGTCCTTCCACTATACCAAACCCTACAGTGACTGCTCCAAAACCCAGTTGTTTTTCCCATCTCATCCCACATGCCAGAAGCCCCAGGAGATCCCAGTCCAACTGCTAACCTCTCTTGCCTTTGCAAGCGTGTGAAGCTCTTTAATACAACTCAACCCAGCAGGACTGATTTTTATTTGGTAAGAATACCAGAATAGTCCCATTTAAACTTGGTGGACTGTTGTACCTCACATAAGCCAAAGAGGAGGTTTGTAGAAGGGATGATAAACAGAGGGACAGTGTCAACTCCAAACACTTCATAACTGAGATGTGTGAATACCCATAAAATAATAAGGTTTGTAACATTCTTTCTTTCTTTGAGAAACAATCAAGCAAATGGAAGTATAGATACCATGATGCACTCAGCCTGTAGTCCTTAGAAAAAAAGCATTTTGGGGCCATGATAGCCTGAGAGCATTATTATATAAACCATATCAAGGCCTGAACAGAGGAACTCCTCACATCCTTTTGGATCAAGCAAGGAGAGGAAAGGGCACAGCTGTATGTCTATTCTCATCCATTAATTTGTTTGCCCAATTCATGGATGTCAAGGAAGTAATGTTAAGACTGAGGGCCAAATTCTAGTTTCACTTACTGCTACACCCTGTCATCCAGATTTGGTCAGTACTTTGCTAGTGTGATCAAAGCAGTTCACAACACTTTTAGTTTCTACTGGTTCAAGATGCCAGGCATTTTTTCTTCACAATTGTTAGAGTCAGTATTTTTTATTAAAACCTAGGATTTACCCAAAGGAAAGGACTTCAGAAAAACCCCTTACAGGCCAGAGCTTCTTCAAAGCCTTAGAAGCCCCTCTGGAGAGTGGCTAGCCTCTCAGAAAAGGAATATAACCAGCTGATTCCAAGCGCCACTTGATCAATAATGAGATATTCACAAGGAGTCTTAATTTTATCTAACCAGAGGGATGAGACTATCATCTTCCCTGACAACCAAAAACTCAGCAGAGACCTCTTAAAGGGAATCATCTCCATTAAGTTGTTGCCTGCTTGCAAGCAGTAGCAGTAATGGCACTCACCAGCTTTCAGCTGGAAGTGATCAGAGGAGAATGCAGCAGGTAAATTAATGCTTTACAGAGGCACTGCACACATATCAGTGGCATTATGTCATTGTGGCACTCAGCCATAGAGTCTGCAGGGACTTTCAATCACTTCTAAGTCTAGGTGCTAGGATGCCCCAGAAGGTAAAGCATATCCATCCTGCAACAATGTGTGTGCATGTGTGTGTCTGTGCACGTGAACAGACTTTCCAGAAATTGTGTTTCATGGGTGCATCATAATGCCAGCGTAACATATTTTAAATGAAAAATTTAAATTGAAATTGAAATGTAATGTTCTAAAATACCATTTGCAGTTCAGGACACTGCAAAAACCTACTATGATTTTCAAAAATTTACACTATGGTAACATTGTTATTACTCCTGAATAAGCTTTATAGTGAAGAGTAAATATTTAAAAAGGTAGGCTGGTGACCTAAACACAAATCTCCTTTTTTACAAAGTTTGTCCTTTAGGAGACTGACACATGCTATCATTAGTAAATTTCAGTATTTAGTCAATACTAAATAACATAACTCATTTTTTTAGAGAGTCCATTTCCAACTGTACAGTTTATAGATGAGAGCAATGAAATTCTTCTCAGGCAGACAATATGATCTTCTCATGACTTAGGAAAAAAAGAAAGAAAAATTTATGTCCAAAGCTTTAAGCTTATGCTTGCCAATGTTGAGTTGGGTAATTGAGCTGACAAATGAAAAAAAAAAAAAGAAGAAGAAATTCCAGTAAAAAGAATAATCTTCAGTGTAATAGAAAAGAATCAGACCAGTAGCCAAAGATAGGGAGTTTTAGGAATAAGAAAAGATGAAACATTCCAACTTGCTAATAAATTAGGAGATTCTGAGGTGAACGAGGCATAAAAAGAACTCCTTGCATAGGCCAATAGCTGAAGACATTTTATGAACCAAGGAGATGATAATTCATCTTCTCCGTGATGTAACCCAACACTGTTTAGTCCCTTCTTAACAACCCTTCAGTCAAGTCCCATTTCATTTAAATCTAAATAACACTTCAGCCACCTCCTACAGGGGAGGTGTAGACTGCAGATTTCCCTCTGGAAATACATTTTGATAACCTCAGAGTGTCCAAAAACCCCCAAATTTTATTTTAAGTTCTACAATGAGAAATTATTTAAGTAAGACAGTTATGAAACTGAGGTTGCAAAATGTGTCACTTGTTCTCAAGAAATTAATCCCATGGTGTTTGCAGTCACATACTCGTGTACCTTGCATTAGGTGTCACCTTATGCTGCATCTATATTTGGGCTGTAGCAGGTTTTCGTGTAACCTAAGTAAACTTCAGTTATAAAACAATTATTAGCATAAATATGAGTAATGTTTCTGAGACAGATTGCATCATTGTGACTGAAGGAAAACTTAGTAGTATGAAGCTGAAATTAATACTTACTACACAGTGTCTCTCACTTTCACCTGACCCTGTACCTCCTTAGCCCAGATGTACATCTCTACTTTTTAGATCAAGGTCATATGGCACGTATGTCCTGCACAGATAAGCTAAATCTCTTCCCCAGTTGAAATGAGCCCTTCATTCCCCCAAAAGCCCATCATGTACTCAAAATTGTCTGGGTTTACCAACATCTAACCTGATGACTTTGGCATCATTTCTATAGGTGTTAGTCAATCTTCTCAGAGGATTTTTAGATATATGGCTGCATTACACAATATCCTTTATAAAGATCTTCAGGCAAAATAGATAACCAGTCTGAAATGAGTTTTGATTTAGTAGTTTGCAAGTTATGTCAGGCAAAACCAGGAAACAGCTGTATTTTCAGAGCAAATATGATTCATAGTGGATCAAAAATTTTGCCAAAGTCTATAGAAACATTTGGAGACTACGTAGATGCAGTTTCCCTCATATTCTACTGTGATGCCAACATAAAAGTTCTTGCCTAAATTCAGTTCCACCATGATGAATAGCATGTGGCTTCATTGCATTATGAGACTTGAAACCTGTTGGTCTCAATTTAAATTGGGATGATAGCTAAGCACATCTACTTTCAACATGAACCAATCAAAAAAAGATGTGATTTTCCATAGAAACATCTCTACCAATAGTTTATATATGCTGAAGTAGCCAATTACATCTTGGCACACTCAAAAATACATAGCAACAGCAATGACAGCATGGCAACAGCAGCTGCTGCACAACGGAAAAATTAGAAAATTACTCTTTAGAAAAAAATATATTCTGTTAATTCACTTTGTTTACATTTTCTTTCATGAAATAGTTTTAGAAAACACTGTATGTGCAGCTAACTCTTGTGTACCTCATTACTGGATGGGTGAATTAAGATTATTAACAAAAAAATTCCTTGTAGTCCAAAAGTTGCCTTTCACCATGGGTATAATTCTGAATATGGCAAATCATTCAGAAAGTATGGGAATTTCATTTTACTTCCTCACAGATGAAGGTATACCGGTGTGCACAAGTTGACTACACTCTTCACAGCCAGTATGTTGACTTCAGCGTGACAGGGCACTGGCCCTAACCAGTAGGACATTACCTGACAACCCATAAACGGCCTGGTCACAGTGGAAAGGCTGATTCTTCCCTCGGGCGAAGCCATCGTATGTTCTCCTCACGCAGTATGACATCTGCCATATGATCAGATGTATTTACATGAGTATGCACTTAAAAATACATAAACGGAGGGAGAGGGTTTTAAATAGCCATGGTGGAAATACTGTTTATAAAAAACATTAAAGTCCAGCTCCTGCCTCCGCAAGCATATGTTTCACTTCCACTCTCCCCTTCCCAGAGGAATGTCCCACTTTTATTATGGGACAGCACCTACAAGAGTGGCTATACTGTGCTTGATTTATACTGTGTCAGTGATGATATATCACTGAACAAGCAAAGAGTTGTCAGTACTTTCTTCGAGGGCATGGACATGTATGTCCCATGGTAGGGCTACCTGCATGTAAAACAGAGCAGCAGAACCTGGCAGTATAAAACACGCATTTTCGCAGGAGGTAATGCGAAGGCAAAAAAAAACTGTGCAAAAAAACCTAGTAATTATGTTCACAGTGGCTGTATCGTGTGTCTAAATAATATTTCTTGTGTTTTATCTGTAGATGTGTACCACATTCCCCTGGGATAGGAAGTAACTCATTTGTGCCTCTATAGTTAAGGATTAGGCAGTTTCCCTAGTCTAAATCCTGCCATTCTGTAGCTATTAGCATCTGCAAAGTCAATCTACTTTCCGGTAAGGCACAAATAGATTTTGACAAACCAAGAGTGACTACATTTGAGTTGATAGAGTATAGTTATGTAAATTGCATGTAAGTATGGATTCTAGCAATGCTAGATACGGAATTTCAGCGTTACCTTGTTCTTTCTAGTATTTAGAACTCAGTTTTGAGGCTTAATATTTGTTTGACAGTTGTGTTGTTTCATTTCTGTGCAAGCCCATATACAGGAGAGACACGTGAGCCCATGCCCATTTCACATGATGTGTGAAGCTGCAGAGCACTCCACAGATTGGGTACTATCATTCCGTCCATGCAACCAGAGATTGTCAGGGCCCTCAGTGCAGCCATCTCTGCACCTAAGCTCAAGTCCTTCCTCTTGGTCCTACCAGACCAACTCTGTAGGCATGTCTATGCCTGGTATCACACCTGACTCATGCCCTCCTCTCCTGGATTGCTCTAAGGCACCCATGAGTCCTCTAGGCTGAATTTTGCCAAGGTACTGCTCTATCTGAACCAAACAAAAATGTCTTGGAGATCCACGAGTGTTTGCCTGAAGGTGAGAGAAGATCAGTGCTTGAAAGGAAAATACATTTTCTCTCACTTACATTAAAGCATCATTACACACAGACTCACAGAATCACAAAATCACAGAATGTTAGGGGTTGGAAAGGACCTCAAAGATCATCTAGTCCAGCCCCCCTGCCAGAGCAGGATCACCTACAATAGATCGCACAGGAACGCGTCCA
>JAVSBS010008676.1:102980-118980 GCA_033124195.1 Coracias cyanogaster
CAGCCTTTCCTCATAAGGGAGATGTTCCACTCCCTTAATCATCTTGGTGGCTCTGCGCTGGACTCTCTCAAGCAGTTAAATTATAATTATATTAGATATAGCAATGCTTTTTTCAAATTTTCTCCTCTACTTCCTGGCTCTGCTTGGCCCAGAAAGTGATCTCCAGATGAGATGAAGGCTAATCTGTCCAGGATAGCCTTTCCATTGTCCTCTTGTCCCTGCTTAATAGGTGGTTTTGGAGAGTTTTGAATGCTACTTTTGAACTCATTCACAGGAAAAGCTGCTCTGTAAAATGACTTTTGAACATGACTGAGGGAAGACAGTGTTCTCTGAAGTGCTGCTTATTGTCCTGCTTTTACACATGTTATTTATATTCTTCATCTTCCACTCATCTTGCTGTCATCCCATTGACCAGGTTCATGGCGGTCATGGCTATGAGAAGAGTCATTATTATCAGTTATAGTTGCTCTACTTCATTTTAGATAACAATTCTCTCGGCTGTGAATGGAAGGGTATGTTCTGCTGCTAGTAGCTCTTATCATGTCTCAAACTGTCAATGAATAGTCATTATTGTCCTTCCACTTCTCGTTCTATTGTGAGAATAGTTAGTTACCCTACATCTCATAAAGCTTGCGGCTTAGTAAATCAGCTTCCTTTGTAATACTCTTGCACTTAAATCTAGAAACCCTCTGCACTTAAATCTAGAAACCCTCTTCACTCTTCTTCCCCTAGTCGCATACGGAGAAAATTAGTCACTCAGTGGAAATGTGACTGAGACCTGAATATGAAATCTATACATTTTTAAAGGAAAAAAAAAAATATATCTCCACCTCCTTGACTAGGGTTCAGAGCTGGCATACTCTCGATTTCAGCATAATGGGTACTTTCTCATCACCTTTCTCTTTTAGCTCTTGGTTGAGAAGTTCAAGCACTAGAGTGCAGCTTTCTATTCAGTATGGTGAATATGACTTCATGTAGCCTCACCATCCTAGGAGCAGAGTAAGAAAGTTTCTGGCAAAATACAAAATTCCTACTCTGGTTTTTAAGTTTTCGGGGACAAACACTGGTGTTACAGCAGCATCTACTATAAAGGATGTAAGAATAAGACTGAGTCACTGTGTCCAGCCTACCTTCCTCCATACGCTTTGTTGTAAATTCCCAGGGCTTCCTACATGCCTTGTCCCTTGAGCCAATACCTCACAGGTGAGAGGAGCGCACTTGTTCCTTAAATGCCTTTTATAGGATACAACATAGAAAGGGTACAACATACTAAATAAGTTTGCTCTGTATTCTGTCAGATCCAGACGTGAGCTGAGCACCACATGGCTGCTCAGTCACCCCCATTCCCAGTGAGATGGGAAGGAGAATAGGGAGTAAAAGGCAGAACCTCATGGAATGAGATAAGGAGAATTTAATAGAACAATGCAAGAGGAGAAGAAACAGCAGTAATCACAATAATAGTAGTGAAACATTATACAAAGCAAGTTATATAAAATGCACCAACTGCCTAGAGCTGCCAGAGACCGCTGCCCTTACATAGTGAGCATGATGTCAGTATGGTACTGAATATCCCATCGGCTGGTTCGGCTGTCTGTCCTGGCTGTGGCCCCCTCCCAGCTTCTGGTGAAAATTAATCCTGTCTGAGCTGAACCCGGGACAACTCCACAGAAAAATGTCATCACTACTTCTCTGTAAGCACTGGCACATACAAATATTCATTTCTGGTAAGATATGAAACTTAGGATTTTGATTCTTCTACTCAAAGTTGGTCCTGTCATGTCACTGTGAGCCTTACCTATGTGTGAGAGGCATAAACACCTGCAAGCACAGCATCACAATGAAAACATGCTGGCATGAAATAACTCCTCAGTTATTCAGTATGCATTGACTTCCTACCAAAAGTGTTACAGCGGAAAGAGTTACAGCAGCTGATCCACTGCTGCTCCATAGCAGCCATCCCTGAACTCTGCTCCAAATATTAGAATAAGTGACAGCAAAACTATATCAAGTGGATGATGCTCTGGTTTAGAAATGTAATTAATACACATGGTGATGCACAAGACATCTGGAATTGTAAAAGCAGTTCTACACTGTGTGAAACATGAGTTTCAGGGAAACTCTAAGAACCAGGTTTGTTTGGGAGAACAGCAGGTCATGTTGTCTACGGATGTTGCTACCAAAGGCAGCTAAACCTCTCAGCTGGTAAGGTATCATTTTACGCAATTAAGAACACAAGTATCCTCCCCTATGGTCACTGTAGCATTGGCTAACTTTTAAATCTTTCTAAGACTGCCATGTCAAGTTGACCCATCTTTTACTTCCCCTCAACTCCTTCTATGGCTTTCTTCCTCCCTCGTCTCTCTCTTGCTTTCCACAGCCCCTGGGTCAGCAATGTGAGCACTGATGTTCTTGTCCTTTTTCCCCTGTGCCGTACCCCCATGGGTAGCTGCACGTGCAAAGAAGCATCAAGGTTGCTCCTCCAAGCAGCTATTTTTTCTCTACTTCCTTCTTCTCTGAAGCAACACTTGTCTCTATCTACTCTTTAAGGTGCTGCCCATTCACAGGAACTGACACACTTTTCCACTCTGTCACTAGAAGAACATTTTCAAGTGCCAGTGCAGGCCACCCACTTGACAAAAATGGTCATGATACTAAAATTATCAAGGGCCAACTGTCTCTTCCTCCTCTTCATTCACATAACCTTTATATGCAAGATCCTAGTGGTGTGCAACAAATCAGAAATGGCGAACAACAGTGCCGTCCCAGAGCAGAAGAGAGGGGAATACAACAGTGGTGCAAGATCAAAGGGAAAATATGAGTGATCTAAAGAGTGACTCTGGGATGAGGGAAAAGAAAGGATGCAATGGGAGCAATTGAAGTGACACAGGGCAATCTCATATAGGACACGTTATGCAAAATTAATTTGCTTTAATCTAAACTATTCTGCAAAAGCAGATAGCACCTGTGTGCCAGATACATAAAGATGTATGTAATCTGCTCATGATCTATTTGCAGACTGTACTAACTGTCAGTTGCTTGATGTGCATGGGCTCAGAGGGGGGAGAAAGGAAAAAAAGGAAGAGTAACTAACTAACTAACTGTAGCACAAACATGGAAAGCTTTCTTTAATTGTCTCAGTTCTTATTTTTCTTTCCTTCACTGAATGGCAGTTTTGACCCCACAGATTCATTTTTTTAGATCAGGCTTCAAATACTGAATGTTTAATGCACACTTTTTTAAACCAACAAGCTGAATTATCCATCTGGTTGCCTAATGTATTTTCGTGGTAGATTTAGGTCCCAGCAAATTGGGTATTTCAGTACCTGAACATCTCCAGTATATCAGAACATAATGACAATGAACACGTACATTGGTGAAAAAAGGCATTTTTTTGTATTTCTATATAAGCATGATAATACATTCTGACACCGTAAGAGCAGTATTTTCTGTCAATCAGCTTGAATTCTCTGTAAGCCTTAGACATATAAGTCACATTGAGAGGGTTATGCATTTCACAAGTGGATTTATATATAAATACTTTCCCTGGCTCCAGTTCAACACAACAAAAGAAGTCAAACATTAGTCTGTATTTGTACTTCTTCACTGAAATGTTTTGACATAAAATGCACACAATCCTCGCTGAAAAGTGCCATACAGTTTGGAAGAAGCTGCTGTGAACACCTCTATTGTTCACAAAATGCCAAAGTTTTTGCTTCTTAGAAACTTAGAGGCCTCATTTCTACAGCTCCATCAACAGTTTGTCTTCTCAAGAGCACATAGGTCTGTACAAAGCCTTCTCCTTCGTTTCCTAGTCTTTTCCTTCTAAAAGCCAACTAACATCGAGAGCTATAAAAATGACGTCTGACCTTTGCCAAAATAATGAAACATCTACAACAAAATGGTGGCTATTTTCTAACCAGCTGTGAGGCAAGTGCCTGTTTTTGCAAGGTATTAAACAAATCACTGTCACTTTACAGTACATTTCTTTACAGTGTATGAAAACTTCTGGAATCAAACAGACCAGTGAGTTACTCTGGATTTGCCTCAGAACTCCCCTGCTTCCCCGATGTGTGTGGTCACAGCCATCGCCTACTCCGCAAGGTTTTGGTGCAGTCCTGCAAAGCAGTAACAGATGAGTGCTGCAGGGACTGTAATGTGATAGTCAACTTTATCATATCCACAACAATCTCTATGCTTTCCTAAAATGTACCAGCTTAGCAGAATCCCAGGGGGCTTCTGGTCAAGCATTGCTGCAGCACATTGGTCATCCGGCTACTCTCTTTTCCTTTGAGGATGCTCTAAGACTCAGTGCACATTCACCTACCACTTATCCACTCACCCTGACCCCTCCTTACCCTCCTTATAACCTGTATAGCTACCGCAGAACAGTAAAATCTCCAAAAGAGCAGAAAAACTTTAGGCCTCAAACTCAGCTTATGGGAAAATATAGGGCCATAGTCCTATGGCAGATTGTAAAAGCATGTTCCATTTCACAGTGTTCGTTTTATTACATTACACTGAGAAGCACAATGTGTTCATTGGCTTAAACTCACTCTAAGTAGTCCTTATGAAAATGTGTTGGTTTCATTAGACATCCAATGCTGTATTTGGTTCAATGGGCTTAATCATGAGAAAGGAAAAAAAAAATTCAAGCAAGATGTGTATGAGTCTAAACTGAAATACACTGGTTTTGGAAAACAAAGTGTTGGTTTCAATGAAAAGCTACTGGTGTAAGTGAAAATATTATGCCTTGAAAGGAAATCTATTCATTTCCATAAAAATTTAGTGACTTGAATATGCATGGATTGGTTCCACTATGGATGTATCGGATTCAATGACACTGTATTAGTTTCAAGGCATATTTATCCATGCAGTAAAAATGTATAGGTTAGGAGAATTAAAGAGGCGTGATGATGGCTGCCCTGAAGACTCTAATATGAAATACAATTCCTATTAAAATTGATTAAACTAGACTTAACAATGATACATTCAGAAACCCTAAAAAAAGCCTACGGTACTATATTACTTTGGACACATCAGTCATTTTGTGTCACTCTGGTGCAAACTGCTTCTAGGTTTCTAGGAACTGCAACTCTTCCTCTTCTCTCCAGAATAAAATTAGGCAATTTATGTTCATTCTCCACAAGGAAACAATCTTTTTTTCTCCTATATGTAAAGGTGAAAAAGCAGCTTGTCCGGTAGGCCATGCAGACCGGCGTATAGTCTTGATTCTCCTTTTTCAGACTGTAAATGGAGACTTAGGGGTGCACAAGCTGCCTGGGGGTGTAAGAGTCCTGTCAACCATAGAGCTGAGGACAGTAATCCTCAGACTAAAGCCCAGAGGTATCTCCATGCATGTGTTTGTTTCCGGCTGGCTCCAGGTACTTCCTTAGCACATTATTCAGCCTCTCTGAATCACCTGTCAGTCATCACCTAACTTCCTCCCATGAGTACATACAGAAACAGAGGTGGAGTTCTGTCTGAATAGGTCCCCAAATCAGAAAAAGTACCATACGGATGAAGCCATGCTTCGCTCACATCTCTACATTTATTTTCTGTTTAAATATGATATGCCATACTGAAATGCTTTCAGACTCTTGCTGAAGCATAAAAACTTGGATATGACCCCTGCTATGAACCACATTTTCTCTTGTAAATCATAGTGTTTAATAAATGCACAATTAATTGAGAGGTGTTTCAGCTTCATTTACTGTTGCACAATAAGACTCTGGCTACACTGCTGTTATAAGTAATATTCTGTAGACACAAGATTTGGAACCACTCAGGCTTCCGTGGCTGCTTCTGCTGTAAAGAAGCATCCTGAGTAATTCTGAAAGCCCAGGTATTTGTTTTGATTTGTCTATAAAAATGTATCAGTAACTTTATTATTTAGTTTGTCCTGCTAACACATCTACCCACTCATGCGATGGAACGTACATAATACAAAGGCTCTTAAGTGCCTGCACCATTTTTATAAGCAAAAACATCAATAAGCACTTGACTTCAAATTTTTTACCATCCATTTTTCAGCATGATGCTGAATGATAAAAGAAAATAGTCTTCAACTTCCTTCTTTATGGCATACAATAACACTCTACTTACCATGAGATTTCTTCATGATGGGGCCCTAGCTTTTCCCTACACACTCTAACAACACAGACAAATTATTTTTTTCAGAGGCCCTGATTAGTCTGCTCCAGTCTACTACAAGCAGCACCAAATATTTTCAAGTTAGAGCGTAATAAATATCCTTAGTTGCAATCCTGAATCTAGACTTTCTGAATAAAATCATGATAAATACAATTGTGTGATCATTATCTGCATCAGTCTGATGAGCCAGAGTTTCCTCTTGTCACAGGAAATATTCTTATGTTGACACAACCTATTTTTCACTGTCATGTTATAAAGTAAAAGTTTGTTACAATTCCTAAGAAACATAATCCATTGTTTTCATCACAACACCAAACTAAAATGTACCCTAAAAACTTTAGGACACTATTTAAAGCCTGAAAAGTAGAAAATTAAGTGACAGAAGAAGAATATGGTCCCATTAGAGAAAAAACTGCAGTTATAAAATATATATTTTAAATACAGTTACCATTCTGTGGCATAAGACTTCCTGCATCAGTTACATTCTCCCAGCATAACTTTTTGTAAGCACTATTTCCAGTACCACCAAGCAGGCCTTATTATCACAACTGCCATACACATAGGACTCCAAGATAATAAGAATGTCCCTCAATTATGTTTTTCAAAATATGGTTGATTATGCTTTAAGTCTAAGTTCTGTCTAAAATCTTAATCTACTTCTTTCTTGTACCAATATAAATATAATTTATTTGGCATGTAGCAGAACTCCGATTCCTTCTATATTTTAGCCAACTTCTACTATCTTCCTTTGATTATTTTGTACTGTTATACTATCAAAGTTAAAACACCCCATATGCGAGCTTATAGTACAAGACTGTCTTTGTTCAAAGGAAATTAGAATCTATGGTCCTAAGTGTGCAAATATTTACCCACAGGAGTAATGGCATAACTTAAACAGTTCAAGTGATGCACCAAATTTCTCATGTCGATATTTGAAGAACAAGTGTTGACAACAAACACTATCCTAAAGGCATAATCTGAACCAGGTGGTGGGGAGGTCTATTAAGGACCCTCTGTGAGGAAAGCCCTTTATTCCTTCTTCCTCAGGTCAATCTGATCACGGAGGAATGGATGCAAGATGCAGGACTTGTAGGACTATCAAGTTTGACAGTACAAGTTCTGCTGTTTCCATTTGGCTGAAGCCCTGTGCAGGTCAGAACATTCTGTACTCCCACGGCTGTTTCCACAATCATACTCAGTCTTCAGTAGTCACTTTAAGCATTTATTACACATTTTACAATTCAGTCTGTTTCACAGATGCACTTTTATGTCTCCTGAGTCTTGCCTTTTAACTGTCGGGCCATTCCATGCAGTAGACAGGTAAACATTTAAAAATATATATCTGATGTTTTCTAACATCTTCAATGTACTTATATTTATTCAAAATGCAGGCAAGGAATCTCAGCCTCGGACAGGGGAGCTCACCTGACTGCACAATTCCTAGCCAGTCCTAAGGCGACAGATAAAAGACAGCAAGAATTGCTTCAGAGCCCACCCCAGGCCCCCATCCATCACTGGGATTCATCTGCTATACAACCACCAGAGAAGCAAGTTCAAACACTCATATTCTGTCTTAAAAAAAGGAAAAGGACAAAATGAGTATGGCCTTTCAGGGCCTCCAAGAGAGGCTATTTGCTGTCCCAGGTATAAGACTTATTTCTCACCCTGATTTTGAAAAATGGAGTTGATGTGTGTAGGATGACAACCTTAACTACAGGATGAGGGATGCACAAAACAAGTGGCTCTCATGGGAGAGCTACTATTAGTTTGCTCTTAATGTACAGCAAAGTCCCACTCTCGGTTAGAAGTGCATGCACTTGGAATAATGCTACCACCTGTCATTTAGTAAATCCAGATTTACAGAGGTGTAAACAGGAGCAGAATTTGTTCCAGAATCTCTAGGCAAGCTGAGAAACAGCCCTTCCAGAACATATTTCAGTATCATGCCTTAGGTTAGAGCAAAATCACAGTCTTTATGTTTCATTCATGCAGCATCAAGCTTCCATGTATCACATATCTTTGTTTCCTTAGCTACTTCAGAACCTTAAAGGAACACTGGGTTGGGTGGTTGTGTTGGGTGGGGTTTTTTTCATTTTACAAGTCTAAATAAACAAAATGCATTCACTCCTTAATTGGCTTTTGTCAGGAGACATTCTTCTTTTCAGCTAAGAAAGATGTATTCTTTGATGTCTTCGTTAAAAGATCTCACAATTTTTTTCTGAGATATATATAAAAATGATATGGTAAGCTTTCGTCTTCCTCTTTGATTGTTCCATAATGCCAAAAATGCCATCTTAAATGTGTGTTATTTTAACAGGGTTTATGTTAAGCAACAAGGTGGATATATTTTCTTTAAATCTAAGTTTAAACAGTATGAAGAGTGGAGCCAATTGAAGTAAAGTATAATTGCGAAACAGGATTAAGTTTGCAACAGCTTCCTAAAAGTCTGCAAGAAAGCAGATACAAGAACAGACCCCTGCAGCAGAAATACATTTTATTCGTAGCTTCTACTCTAGACCTGCACTCTCCAAAGTGTCATTGTCATGAATCATTGCTAGCAAAACAATAACCTTAGTGGTCTTACATTATCTCTCTGTGCAAATTATGTATGTTTCATGTGACATTACTTACTTTCTCAACTAGCAAGTCTTTTCCGTCTGTTGGAAAGCCACCAGTGGTGATGTGCTATCAAAGTGAATTACTTTCTTACATGCCAGGAAATTAGGGCAATCCAGTGCCTTTCATCTAGCTCCTCTACACAGCCATCCTGCTCCCACAGGGTCTTCCATTCACTCTTCTCCTACTGACTTATATGGGAACCATCGCTTAGAAAGTAATTTCTCTGTGGCTTGAAAAAGGCATTTCAGAGTTGAAAAGCAGCTGTGTGGCTCTATGTATGATTTGGTCCTATACAGCCGCTAAGTGCAACAAAGAGGATTCCCATAGAAGTTCTGTGTAAGTGGACAAATAAAGCAAACATGGTGAGGAAAACAAAGTAGGTAAAGGATGGGCTATCAGGTCCATGTGGCTGTAGGGGCCCTATAAATGTTGGGGAGTAGCTGTAGCCAGTAGTTGTTCTGCTCAGGACAGAAGATTCAGGTGTCTGATGATTATGAGCTTTTTCATATTCTTTGCAATTCTTACCATTCCAAACACTTGGATTATTACAGATGCAACAGACCTGCACAGGGGTACACTTTGATGTCTGAGCACAGTTAGCCAAGTGATTGGCTAGAAGGAGTTAGGCTGAAAGTAGTGTTTGAATGGAAACCAGCTAATAGTCTTCTGCCCCCTACTATAAATTACACTTTGGCTATAAAATAGATATCTTCAAATGTGACAAGTGCTAAAAACCTTGTGAACAAACAGTTAGGAGAATGCTCCAGTTCCCCATTGCCATATCATCTTCCCTCTCTCCTCTCACTTCTATTTCTTTCCTGCCTACGCCAGCACTCTTCATTCCTCTCCCATGATCTGGTCACACCATGCACCGCTCGCACATATGTCCACATCCATATCTGTCTTCCGCTTTTGTAGTTATTCACCTTCATGCCTCCCATCTCCCTCCTCCTTTCCATTCTCCCTATGGGTGCATTGTGATATTGCTGCCCATCCTTCTCCTCGTTCCAATCTCTGTGTCTGACTGACTTCCATCCCTCCCACGACCTCTGCATTGCATGCTTTGGTATTCACCTGACCTCCCAAACATTGCATTCCCTTTCCTAGACATTCACAAAAATATGGCCCTCTTCCTCATTTATAGACCCAAGTTTGCTTCCCTCTGTACACATCTATCTGAGCCCCCTAGTTCATTAGATTCCTCCTTTTAGCCTCTCCATGCCCAGTCATTGTAAACAGAATTTAGGGGGTTTGCTTTCAATTACAGTATGTCTGAAAAAAAAATTAAAAAATCTCTATCCTGAGAGAGACAGGGAGTGATTCAGAAGGGCTGATTTCTTTGAGGCATATTTAGACAGGTCAGGTTGAAAAACAAGTTTATAATTAAGAGCTAGATTCTATAATCTTAATTGTTAAGCTGCTATTGGTACTCCATAATGCAGCAGGTAAAAGATGCAAGCAGGTATTCCATCATTTCATACTAATCAGTGGGCACTTATCCACTAGATACCTCCAGGAGTACATTTATGCATGCAAAAAGTTCCTCTGAACACTCGAAGCATCACCTACACCTTAAGCATCACCTAGACCTGATGGGCACATCTACAGTATACCTAAATCAATCTAAATACTGTTGTCTCTGTTTACATGTGCTGATGCAGCTTCTCAGGAAGAACTGCAACATGCTTTTTACTGGAAGATTAGCTCTTGTCTCTGTTTACATCAGTGGCTCTATTGAAATGGCCCTACTGACATCTAGGAGCCATTAGACAAGGCTAGTGATACCTATGCTTTCCAGAAAAATCAGGGTTGTGATCCCTCCATGACCCCAAGACAGAAAGGATGAAACAGTAAATTATGTTAATCTGCTCACTCTCAGGTCCCCATCTGTTTTTTCCTTTCATACACGGCTCCACCCCCTTCAGAGCTAGCCCCACATGAACATCTTTAGCAAACACCTGAAGCCAAACCCATCACAATGACTTTGCACCCTCCTCTCCAGAGTGAATATAGCTGAGGCACAAACGGCAGGGTTCTCTGCAGCTCATCCTCCCCAGGATGTAGAAGAACATCTAGCAACACAACACAGTTAATGGCATTCGATTGTATACAAAATTCAGTAATTTGCAAAGGGTGTCCCAGTCATTAGTGAGAATTAATGAGGATCTACTGTAATAAAATCTTACTTCAAAATACAGACTTTTACCGGAACATATGGGATTATAAAAGTAAATGTGCATCACATAATCTTATGCCACATTATATAGCACATTTTTAAAAAGGAAACACCCACAGGTCTGAACAACTTTTATTTTTATGCAAATGCAGTATGCACAGAGTGCTTACTTGTCACTTTTTTGTTGCATCCCCACAGTGCCAAAGGGATGTATCACGTCTCACTTTGCCTAGCCTTTATCAATCTACCTTTGCAAGCACTCTTTACCATTCATAGGCTAAAGAACTTCTGGCATTGCAAAACTGTTTCCTATTCACATCCATCTTCTGTCACATGCAGAAGGAAGCCACTGCAAGAGCTTTGTAATCCAATCCTCCTTAGGAATTCAATATGCTGTAAAACTTACACCCAATCCTGCATGATTTTATAATCATAGCCATCATCTTTTTATTATGTCTTGGACTTGAAGAGTCCTGAAAGCAGATGTAACTCATGATGACCTGACTTCAATGGGAGAATGAACCAGGTGGCTAATTGTCTCTAAAACAAATACACTGATAATTAGCAGGAGAGCACAATGCAACAGAAGCCTAACCACCAACCTTTATTTAAGTTAAGCAAATGGGTGAGCAAATGATGCAGCTGCATCGTACTTTGACAAGTTAATAAGGGAACCATACTTCATCTATTCAGCTACAGTAGCCAAAGCATGCCCTCAGGACATGGTATCAATGATTCTGAAACAATGAACTTATAAAAAAATGGAAAAAAATATGAGCACTAGTGCAGAAAAGCTCTTCTACGACAGCTTCCCTTTCCAAGCAGGTCGCTTGCACCCAATGTTCACCCAGCACTGAATACCTGCGTTCAAACCTTGCCTTACATCCCAAATGGAAATAACCATGGTGGCCTCATCTTGATTTCCACTTGCCCACATAATAAAAACAAGCACATTGGCATCCTCTGCTGAGGAGCAGTCTAGGAACAAATAGCAAAGGAGCTGCCAGTTAGGCTGTATTGCATTGGCAATGCCGCACAGCGGAGCTTACTAATAGCTCACAGAGTAGCTGGCTTTAGCTACCATTGCCAGTCCTCCATCTTTGCAAGCACTAAACTTCAGCCCATTGATTCCATAAAAAGCAAACAAAGGAAATGAGTGGAGCTTGCTTCAAAGGTATTAGCAACTTGGAGACTTGAATACTCTCCATGTTAAAACACAGATTGCTTTGTAAATGATGTCAAACTGCAGCCAAAAAAAGAGCACCATGTAAAGTACCTAGTGCAAATAACTCCAAGGGTGTTGACAGAGTGGTAGAAAGACAAACATTTCCAAGGAATTCCCATGATCCCTGTTACATTTGTGGCATTGATTGGATAATTTGGACTCTTATGGGGTAATACTCTTACCTTTGTTGTCTTGCTTCAACATCCATCATTGGTTATGCAGAAAAGAGGAATACACACAACAGCAGTTATCTGATCTTCTGGGATTGTTCTGAAGTTCTAGAGAGAATAAAAGTCAGAAGGACCATTTACAGAGTATTCTACTTCCAGGTCAGATTGAAAAGGAATTTAAGCACATCCCTTTAGGGGAACCCCCCCAACACAGGAGGGTTTTTGTTTTGAAAGAGAACTAGAAAGTAGAACTGGAAATAAAGCAAGAACCCAATACATCCATGTTGCACCAGTCTTACCTGCTCCCTACTTCTTCCCTGTACTGCAAACAGCAATACAGAAAAATCCTACTATCTACACCCACCCCACCTCATCAAAGGTACTTGGTCCAAAAGTAGGTTTTGTCAAAGCCTGTTAATGACACATCACTAGCCTCAACAAGTTTACACTGGTATAACACTGGGGTAAGAGTGGTAAAATTAGTCTCTTCTTAGGGTCCAAACCAAATAAACCACAAAAATTAAAGAGACAGCATAAATGGTGAAAAGTAGAATTTTCCACTAACATGTTTCTGGCTTCCAGTATTAATAGTCTAAGAAATTGTTATTAGTGTGATCAAAGGGAGAACTCACAAATGCGCGAAATGTGACAACTAAGCATCAAGCTGGTGTGGCAAAGTAGATTGCTTTCTTTCCATTTCTGTTAAATACAGCTTTGGAACTTTATTTTGATGTAGATTTGACAAAATTCTCATTGCATTTCAGTTTCTAGTGCATAGGTCTGCTGAAAGAAAAAGAATAAAGGGAAAATGAAGAGACTGTCAGAACAATAGCTGCTTTAAAAAACAAGAAGTCTGCTGAGGCTTTAGATTTAGAGTTTACTTTGACAAACTAAAAAAAAAAAAAATAATCATTGTGGTAAATAACCTCTTGTCTATTCTTACAGCCCCTTAAGACATCTGCCTGTTCACTAAGCTTCAGGTACTTCTCTTTAAACTTATAAATAATTATCTATGCTTTAATAGTTGAAGTAAAGATTAAATTAGATGTTGTTCCTTTCAGTTCTTCTGTTAGTGGTTAATGCAATAGCAGCTAAGTTTTCTTGTTTGTTTCTTCCACCAAATCTTCTATCATTTCATTGTCACATTCGAAGATAGAAACCTAGACCCCTGCCAAGTTCAAAATAAGTTTAGCTTTTGTTATTTGCTCATTTTTCTGGGAGCACTGGGAATACTAATAAATACATGGAAGAATATCAGCTGTTCACCAGCTTTAAATACACCACTGTGAGATGAAGACATTTCCAGCTCCTTCAATACTTTTTACTTTACCATGCTAAGAATTAGACTATCATAATGCTCTCAGAACACAAGTTTACTATAATTTGGTCAGAAAACTGTGGCTCAGTATTGTCTGGCTCCAACTTAGCATGTGTTCTTTGCATTAATTGTTTTGCTGAATAACTGGCATAGGGCCAGCAGTTTAGCCTCTTGGGATTTTTCTTCCCTATAAGTTTTGAACTTCCTACTTAAAAATTCTGTTCCCGTAGCTATTTCCTGAGAGTCCAGGACATTTTTCTATACGAGGCATTTCAGGAGCAGGCTTCATGAATAAGGTGTGAAATGTGACCCTGTCTCTCAATTCAGTTGCTGAGTTCCAGTGGGCCTTGAATAGCATGTGACTCCTCACATGGAGCCTTCTCCCTTTTGGCACAGGCAGGTGGTGTATATCACCAAGCACATGCTTCTGACTAGTGCAACAATACAATCAGAGTATGTTTTGTTCACATCCCTGATTATTCAATTTATGACACTAGACAATAAAAAAAATTATGTTCAGAGCTACCAGATCCATATATTCTCTCTAAGGACCACCTCTCAGAAAATACTTGCAGGAAAGACAGCAACACTGAAGGAGGTTTCCTTTTAAAAAAATATAATTTCCTTGCAAAATAAATATTTAGTTGCAGTGGAAAACCATATACAGATTTAATTAAAAACTTAACATGTCCTTTTAAGCTGCACGTTGTTAATATTTCCTATAACAAAACACACTATAGCTTTTCGCACATCAGTTGTACAATTCCTCCTACAAGTTAGAATCAAAGTAAGTACTATTTTACTGAATGCTCCATCCTCTTTTTCCTTAGAACCTCTTCCTTATTTCATAAGGAACTTCTGGACTTTCAGTTAGTACAACACAGAAATGCAAAAGGGTCTGTTACCTTGTGGAACTTACTGCCACAAGACATTTTAGTGAAAATTTGATGTAGATTGTAAAAAGAATAACATATTTCCTAAAGTTAAAAGACTTTTCACTTCTGTACATAATTCTGGGAATTACAAAAAACAGCTTCTAAAAATTGACAGCAGGAAAACATTTCTCCATTTGAGCTGATTATTTTATAGATACTTACTAGAGAGATTTTTTTCACCCACAGACAACAGATAAGGTGCTAGAGGAAACAATACAATGTGATTTGGAATGCCTGTCCCTACATGAATTTCATGAAATATACTGATATTTGTGCCCTTGACATGCCCCACATAGTTCTAGAAATTATCAGCTTTGTTTACTTTCCCACAGCAGTGCATGCATACACAATTGTATACAAGCGTTCCCCCTCACCAGCTGAGCACACATCCGTAAATAAAATGCCCCTCAGAGAGGTTATAGATTTAGCCACATGGAAGATCGTGAACATCCTCAAGAAGATGTGGTATTGGAACTGGAAGACTCTAGGGAAACTAGAAGCCTGAAAGACATGACTTAAGGTCTTAAAGGTGATGATGTGCCAGGTGATACATGGAAAGAGTGAATGATTGAGTGAATGAATGAAAGGGTATACTCATTATATGGAGCATTCATTCATGGTTGTCTCATGTTGAGTAGTTTGTTTCTCAGCATCTTTTTCTGGGCTTCTACCTTTTGAACAAAGTAGTGGCAGTAACTAGAAGATGCAGAAGGCTACATTCACCAGTCTAGGTAAACACACAAAGAACAGGTAATGGACACAAAAATCCATCTTTGTAAGAGCCAAATGCCACCACATAGCCAGCAGCCTGTGACTTCTAAAAGGTGGACCTTGCCCTACCTTGCTCACCAGTCACTAGGTTTAATCAGGGCTCCTCTTCCACTTTTTTCTTTTCCTTCATTTTCAGCACTAGCAACAGCTTTAGAGCCACAGTGGGTTCTACGTGAATGCGGAAAATAGTCAGAAATTGCAAATCAAACAAAAGTAGCCAAATATTTTGTGTCTACTGAAAGTTTTGCAAAGACTTCTGAAACAGAGTAAGTGGAGGCAGGTTGTGGAGACAGGGAGAAGAGGATGTGGCCCTGCAAGATTACATTTAAGAGCAAGATATTTGCCAGAGCCTTCCTTAAAGGAGCACCATCCCAGGAGTGGGTCGCTTTTCTTGTATCTGCTCTCTAGAGAGCCAAATCCAAGGACACAAAAGACCAGAAATTAGAGCACAGGCATTGTTATGCTGATTCACCCATCATCATTCTATGCTGCCATCAGTTACCTGATCACACAGGCCAACACTGAACTCAGTGACATCCTCTCAGAAGGCTTCTTTCACACAGTCCTGCCATAGGTTCCTGTGGGCCCAGCTCCTCCACTGCCCACTGTGGTGCCAGCATCACCTACTGGACACAA